>BQNB010061633.1:0-34158 GCA_026074375.1 Tanacetum coccineum | reverse complement strand
TTGTGATTCCAAATTCTTTTAGTTTGCTGATTTGAGTAGCTTATAGGTAAATAATTTAGGGCATACAAGCCATTTAGCCTTTAGATCCCATTTGTTAGCTTAAAAAAAAGCTAGAAAAGCCCATCTTAGGCTTTTTGGCTCAGCACCTCCCCTAGTGCTGAGATTGCCTTTTTTGAGCTTATTGGCTTATCTAATTTGCTCACTTTTGTTCATACTTAATCATTAGGTGTGTTTAGGTATCTAGCTTTGCTTATTTCCCATTTTGTTTGCTTATTGAACTTAAAAAGCCCAAAAGAAAAGCCCCTTTGTGCCTCTTGGTTATTTTAGAAATCTGTCTGTCCTAGCTTTTTCTAGTAGCTTTTTCTTGCTTATTTTTCTTTCAAAATTGTTTTTGATTCTTGATTTGTATAGATTTTCAGTCAAGCTTTTAGACTTTATAAGTTGAAAAGCCTCAAGTGTTTGTCTGGTGGCTTAAAAATAATCCCAAAGTGGCCTGTTTGTCTGTTTTGCATAAATTTTCTATGTCAGATAGCATATTTGAATTTCTTAGCTTATTTTTCATTCCATTGTGCTTATTAGAGTAGTCTAAGTTAGTTTATGCTTATTTCAGTTAAATTTAGCTTATTGTAGCCTATTTTAGCTTATTTGCCTAGTTAGCCTAGAATTTTTTAGTTTTTAAGCCTTTTATTGCTTATTCAGTCTTTCTTAGCTTAATTTCAGCTTATTCATGTTTCATTTTGCTTATTAGGTTTAGAATAGCTTCTGTTTGCTTATTTAGAGTAGTGCTTATTTCCCTTTTTACTTTTGTTTAAGTCTTAAAAAGCCAAAAAAAAAAGCCAATAAAAAAGTATAAGCTAGTCAATTTTAGCTTGTTTACAGCTTATTCATAAGCTTTCCATGAAAAATTCAAGTTTTAAAAAGTGCTTAGTTTTTTTAAGTTCCATTACAACTTTGCTTTTGAATTTTTGAAAAAAAAAATAAAATGGGAATAGTGGTGGGAAAAGTCTCGGGAGAGCCTGGGCCTCGAACCCAAGACTCTCAACACTCATCAACCTTATAACCCCCACACACCTCTACCGCTGTTGCTACAATAGCTTCATCCGGGTAGAGTGGGTGATTTTACACAACTTTATTTATACACATTTTTGGCCCAATCAAGCCAATAGCTGTTTTATGCCTTATTCGCAGCCTTATTTGCGATAATCTGTGTGACCAATTGAGACATTTTTTCATAGGATCCCTTCAAACTTAGCTAATAATGTGTAATTTTTTTCAGATTTTTTTATAAACATTAGTATTTTTTATAATTTATTTTCATTAAAAACTTAAAAAATAAAAAATTTTATAAAAATTAAAAAAATAAAAGTCCAGAACAATATAAATCTTTTTTTTTTAATTTTTTCCTTTTTGGTCAAATAGTTTTATAGGAAAAATAATAGAGCTTTCGTAGGGTCATTTTTTTCAGAAAGTTTGTTCATTTTTAAAGAACGGGATTCGATCCTCGCTCATGTTTTGACTCGTTTTTTTAAGTCTTAATCAATAACTCCCCGTTTTTCGATCTAGGATTTTTTAAACTTCTTTTTTAGTCCCACCCAACTAGGACCCATTACTAGTTAAAATAATCATGTTTTAGGATTAAAAATTGAATAATTTTTAGTTTTTTAGCTCGCTGTTTTTACATCACCGTTTTAGGGTTTTTAAGTTTAAATTGCTTACGTTTTAAGTTACTTTTTGCTTATATTTTGCATTTTTACTTGTAGTAATAAAAAATTAATCAATAATCTTTGTTCATATTCAAACATCGATTATCATATTCGTCCATTCGATTTTTTTCAAATGCAAACACCTCGTTGGAAACCATAACGACCCGGGACAATCAAAACTTCCGGAATATATATTGATTCTATTTGTAATTTTTTTATTAACCAAATCCCTAGCCTAAGGTTTATTTTTGGTTTGATTTGTTTTTGCCTATTAATTATTTTTATGGAATCTTATGTGCTTTATATTATACTTGTCAAAAAATGCATATGTGGAATTTGGTTTGAATTTCTAGTAGCTTATTTTTTTGTCAAACTATTCAAAGGTACGAGAACTTAGAACTTAAAAAGCGATTTAACATAAAGTAAAAAGACTCAAACCGCATGGTGCAATGTGTTATAGGAAATATATTAATTGTTTTACAATTTTCAAACAGATACATCATAATCTAAGTCTTATAGGCCTTATGAACACATAAAAACCATCAACAACTAAACCCAAAAGAAGAAATCAAGTTCCTAAAGTTGCTTTATATTTTTAGTCATAACTTCTTTGTTCGAACTCCGATTTAGTTGATTCAAAAGGCCACAGAAAAGGGAAAAAGGAAATATACACTTTGAGAATGAAGTGTGATCAGTTCCTCGCGCGCTGACCACACGTTGGATTGTCATCAATGCGTTAGCTGCTGTTAGGATTATAGCAACATTTAAAACTCTAGTTTGGCGTCTAAATTTCCTAAACTTGCTTCCCACACTCCATAAGGCTAATTAAGATTTACAAGACATACAACATACAATTGGTATTACTAAAAATGGTAAAATACTAGCTAAGAGTTATAGGAGAAATGAACTATATATGTATGGTCTAGAGAGTTTCGCAAGGAAATCAAAATAACTAGGAACTTATGGAATGAAAGAAAAAATCAACTACAGGGTTTAGAGTGTTTACACTTAGAAATTTTGTTTGGTACATCGTCATACAAAGGTTTACAGAGGCAAACTTCTAACACTTTGATGCTTTGTAAACGATACACTTTAAACTGGACACTTACGCATGTGTTTTGTAAGAGGTACTAAGGATTGAGCCCTTTAAAGAAGTTTAAAAATCTTGTGCCAAAAAGCTTGATAACATACGATGAATATTCTATTGTATTCCATTGAAACCCATCAAGGTTAAATGTGGAATATTTGGATAAAAATTACAATTTATGGAGCCTTTTTGTGAAACAACATAGAATGTCTTTATAACTTTGTCAGGCCCGTTTTACTTCTCAATCGAATGAGAATTGGTTTGAAAGAAAAACATCGCAGTAAGAAAAGATGAGTCCCCCCCCCCATTGCTATGTTTAGAAACGACGTACCCGTTTTCCTAACAAAAGTTTTTTTTGGAGTGGGTTCATGGCATTAAGATTACGACAAACATTTGTATGGCTGTTGCGGCCCTTAAAGGCCCAAATGTTATTAATCCCCGAGTCGGGCCCAAGACATTAAACCACATGGCCCAAAGAAAGCCTTAAGAGGCCGGTCCATGTATGTTGTCTAAATACCCCTCTCCAAGGATGGAGAGGGTTGTTTGGAGTTCTCATTTGTAAAATTTTATTACATAGTAAACCAACATTTCCTTATATTTCTCTTCCTACCTTTCTTTTTAGTTACTCTCTCTAAACTTATTCATACCCTTACTTTTCTATTTATTCTTGTTTTAATTCGGTTTTACATAGTAATGGTAAGTGTAAAGTGATCTAACGGTTTACCGACATTTGGTACAAGAGCCTCGGTGGGTTTAGTGTACTTCGTTGTGGTAGTGCTTATAAGAGCTTATTGTTTCCCTTTTTTAGACTACATTTTCACATTCGGCTTATTTTTTTATTCTTTTTCTGTTTCTATGCAACAAAAAACGTAAATTTTAATAGAGTCTTTATAAGTAGCTTATATTTTTGGGCTTTTAAACCATTTACACCATTGTAAACTCTATATTGGGCTATAATGTTAAACAAAACCTACTCCTTTCCAGGTTCGTATAGTTTATTCTAGTGGGATTTCATTAGTGGCCAAAAGGGTACGTAGTTTTTGGTTTGACAAATAAACAGTGGCTTCCTTTAACTTTCTTCTTTTTGATTTCACAAAAAACTTTCTAAATTTTAAGCTTATCTCTCTCAAAAACTTCAAGCTTTCTCTACAAAAATGTTTTAAGCTTATTGTAGGTTATAGTTAAAAGTTTTCTCTTTTCTTATCGTGGCTTATAAGGGTATAAAACAGTTTTTCTAAAAAAAATTTAAGCTTATTTTGAAAGCTTATTCCATTGGCTTACCGAGCTTATTAAAGCTTTTCTGGGTTGGCATATTTGTGTGGTCCACAGTTCAAAGAAAATAAAGAAGAGCAGATCCTAATTTTTCCTAGCTCGAAGGACAACCAGTGTTATTTGTATTTTTTTGCCAAAAAGACCAAAAATAACGATAGTAACGACAGCGGTTTATCTAATATTTTGACCAGTGGCGGTTTGGCTATTACTTTTGGAGTGGTTTGGCAACTCTAAATTGGTTTAGGCAGCGGTTTTTGGTTTTGAACCCCGATGGATGTTTGATACACAGGTTGTAGCGGTTTGAATTTTTCATGGCTTAAGATAAACGAAACTCTACCCATTTTAATTCTTGCCAGCGGTTTAGTGTTTTATAGCAGCGATTTGATAGATAAGTATACACAATGGTTTATCGGGTTCAAAAATATTGACAGCGGTTTGCTTCAGTTCAAAAACGACAACGTTTCTAGTTTTTACGGTTTTTGGGTTTCGACTTCGGTTGTTCGCGGGTCTTCTAACTAATACCATTACGATCGCGGTCCTTCATAGATCATCGTAGCATATTCACTTTTATGTTATCATCAAAAAACGAGATCAAAAGAAGGGAAAACGAATTGAAATGAAAAACGTATATTCAACGAGGAAGACGAGTAAAAAAATAGGAGGGGAATCTGTTTTTAATAAACTATAATTTAAAATTTACAAATTCAGCCCCTCGACTTCTAAACAGTTTTTATTCTTAACCTTTAGGTTTTAAATAGTTTACTATTAACCCTTTGCTTTGAAGCAAGATTAATTAGAAACCTTTTTACGTGTTCAAACTTTTTTTCACTTTTTAACCTTTAATTTTTGTTATTTTTTTAGGTTTTTTTCATTTTTAGTATGCAATTTTTTAACTTTTAGCCCCTTTCCGTTGTAAGAGAAAATTTTTCACCGTAGTCCCCCCTTTTTAGCTCAACAAATCGTTACAAAAAGTTATCAATACTTTCAAATAACAACAAGGAATTTTAACCAACACCCAATTAATCCATTCTATTTACGGGTTTCTTCTTGATTTTAGTAAAATTTCCCTAAAAAAGATTATCTTTTTTTTTTTTTTCCTCCGGTTTTTTTAAATCATAAATGATTTTTTTGGTAAAAAAAAATCCACCCCCGATGAAAAAACCCCCCCGTTTTTAAATTTTTGAATTTCCCCAATTTCCCACCCCCAAACAACCCCCAAATCAACTTTAACCTAAACTTTAAAAAATTCCCGAAAAAAAAAACCAACCATCCATTATTTTTTTCCACCTTCACATAATTTTTTTGGGAAAAATACAGTAAAAAAAAGAAAAAACGAAAAAAAAATAAAAAAAAAAAGGATAAAAAAAAAAACTTTAATCTTTCGTGGTAGATTGTCCGAAAATTTTCAAAAGAAAGACCCCAACAAAAATGCCCCCACATAAAAAAACACCAAAGGTTTTCCAAGGACAAAAACAGCAAATAAAAAAAAAGAGGTTTGCCAAAATGTGGTTTAAATCTTTTTTTTTTTGAGAAAAAAACTTTCCCATTCACACCCTCAAAAAGCTTTCTTTTTCCCAAAACCATAAACACGAACTTATTTAAAAAAAAGAACCCTCGAAAACAAACCCGAAAGGCGTGGATTTCCCCAAAAACCGCGCCAAAATTTTTTTTGCCCCCGCCCAAAACTAAAAAAATAAAAATTTTTTTGGTTTTTTTTTTTTTTTTTTTTTTTTTTTTTTTTGTGTTAAAAGAAATATTGAGAAAAACCTTTCAATTATATATCAAAACCCAATTGTTAATTTGTTTTTTCCCCCCCTAAAAAAAAAACGGTGGATTTTCAAATACCTAAGCAAACACAAAATAAAGCCAAAATACCCTTGGGAAACCCCCAAAAACCGAAGAAAAAAATTTTTTCAAGAAGATTTTCCCCGAAAAATCCCCCCATGGCCCTAACCTTTTTTAAAGTTAAAAAAACTTCCCCCCCCAAAGAAAACCCCCACCCAAGTTTAATTTTTATAAGAAAACGTTCCCCAGATCAAAAGTTCCACGGGAATCAAATTTTTTTATAAAAAAAAAAATTTTGGGATTGATGAAAAATTAAATGTTTTTTTTATTTTTAATTTTTTTAATTTTTTGGTTTAAATATTGAAACAAAAATAAGCAAAGTTTTCCTATTTATTCCTAGAATAACATCTCAAACCCTCCCGAAGCGATATTTCGAGAAAATTTTTCACCCGTGGGATACACATGAAATTCCCATTAACAACAGTGAAAATAAGGAATGCCCCCCCTGTTTTTTAAACAAAGTTACGCTAATTTTGGGGACTTAAAAAAAGAGCATATTTTATAATAGAAAGGAGATGGGTATGAACCAAACTTAGGGCTTGAAATGAAAAAAGCTAAGATGCAGAATAAACAACAAGTGCAAAAAATGGTTTAGATTACTGAGAAATTGCCAATTGAAGAGTGCTTAGTTTGTGGGTTGAACCCCACAAAATAAAAGTATAAGTGGGGAACTAAGATTAATTGAAGCTAAGAGCAAAGAAAAAAAATTTACAAGCAGATGCAGATCAAGAAAAAAGGATTAGCAACAATGGCCCTGATTGGAAAATGAGTAGATTAAATCAGAACCCTCCCATGTAATATTTGAAATAGTAAGACAGGCCCTAATTTGGCATTTGAGGGTTTAGAACAAGTTATAGAACCCTAAGCAATAAAGGTATATAATTGGTAAATTTGCTTTCTTTACTATGAGGAACAGAACCTAAAACCCATTCTGAAGCAACCTATTAAATGTTCCTAAATTTAATAGGGTGAGAAACGTAAGAACGTTTAGACCCATGAATGCTAAAACAATGTACCCCCCCAATGGTGAACCACACATGTCCCCCCCCTTTTATCACTGCCCTAAAACCAAAAATTCTTCACTTAAAAAACCCTCGAAACAAACCCCATTTAATAAAACCTGGCTTTCAAAACCAAATTCCCACCTCCCTCGTAAGGTTCCGAAAAGAATTTCAATTTTTTGATATTTTGGGTCCCGCACCCCTAAAATAAAAAAGAACCCAAGTTGCCCCAAAAAGTTTTTTCCAAAAAAAGAGATTTATTTTATTTTTTAAGAAAATGGGAATATAGCCAACAGTAGGTATGGTTTTAATAATATATTATTTAAAAACATATAAAAATTTATCCCAAAAATATGTATATCAAGCATTTAAAAAAGGTAAACAGGCAGTGACCAATCGTTTCCAATTATGTTGTTTGAAAGTACCCAAAAAAGTAATAAAAAAGCCGTGAATCGTAAGTTTAAACCAATGGAATGTTAAGGAATATTGGAGTACAAATTATGAAAAAAACAAATAAAACATATCGAATTTAGAACCTATTGAAAAAGGTGAGGGAGCTAAAAAAAATCACATTTTTAAGGATAAATATGGGAGAAAAAACTTATTAAGAAAAAAGAAGCAAAAATTTAACGAACAAAGATCTTGTTATGAATTCATATTTCAAGGAAAGTTATAACCGAATGAAACTGAAGAAAAAATATAAAGAAAAAAAACAGACAAACGTTTTCATTTAATGATTTGCTTAAACACTAAAAATGAATGAAAAAATTTCTAAAACCTCAAACTGTGTCAGGATAAAGGTGGTTTTGCAAATTGCAAACATTAAAAAAAAAAAACGAGTATAAAAGAAAAAATTAAACATCGGGTACAAAATAAAGTGAAAATGAATAAAATTAAACTAAGTTTAATTAGAGCAAGAAACAACTATTAATTCTTTGAGGCAAAACCCGGTTTTTTTTATACCAACCCAAGGCGAATTAAGATTAAACCAATATTCAGTTTTTTTTAGATTTAGTATGGTTTAATTAGACCAACCCTGTCTTGCGTTTTGTTTAAAGTTTTACTAATAGACAACCCCTATATAAATAGCAAATTTCAAAGAAACCCTTACTGGTTTTTATGCCAAATAACCCAAGTGATAAAATTATGAAAAAAAAAAATAACGAAATCTATTTTGCATCAAAAATAAACAAGTCCAACTATTAACACAAATTTTTAATTTATTTATTTCCTACAGGAAAAAAAGAGACAATAATTCATTGCTTTTGTTGGTTTAAAAAAAGAAAAACTCAATCAAACCTCGTCGGAATAATGCGAAATGAGACCCTAGCAACTTTCTAGGGAAAAAAAATTAGTTTTTTTTGTCAAAAGAATCCTAAGTCCAAAGATTTATTTATGCCTCAAATAACAAGGTGGTATAATTTCCTAATAAAAAATCACTAATCACCCCGTAGAGGGAATGAAAAGCTAAGAAAAGAAAAAAGAAAGGAGAATATTACAAAGGAAAGCTGGTAGGGAAAAATTTTTAAAGAACCATACGTGTTAAATGCCATTCTATACAATTAGCCTCCACAAGAAGCAACAGCCTAAAGATGGAAAGCAAATCACACAAACACAAAAACCTAGGTAAATCTCCTATAAATACACAAAAAAACACAATTACTGTAAGGGAAAGGATGGCCCTATTGCATGCCTAAAAAAAAAGATAGTTTTGCCGATACAACAAAATTTAACTCCGTTATAGGTTTATTGCCCCGATAAGCAAAAGGAAAACGACTTCCCCCTAGTGAAGAATAAAATAATTTTCTTATAGAAAATTTTTTATATTTTTATTTGGACTCTGCGCCAAACGATGTTTTGTTTTTAATTTTTTATCTCGACCCCCATGTCCTCACGAAAAAATAAGTGTTGTCTCCCCCTATTTATAATGTCCCAAATCAAAATGGTAAAGCTCTTTTATGTTCATATTATATGGAACCGCATCCAAAAAATAACAAACCGACCCCACTTTTTATTTATAATTATATTCATATTAAATCCCTTATTCTGTTTGATTATTAATTTTAAAAAACCAAACCTGTTTAATGAAATGTAATTCTATGCATTTTATTAATTATGGTAGACTTTAACTTAATATGGGCTTTTTATTATATTAAAGTTAAGGTTTAGTAATTAGAAAATGCCAATAATTGTTCCAGGAGGTTGTGGGTTATTTGTGAAAAAAGAAGCAATAAAAGCCCCTAAAAGAAGGCCGCATGAATATTGAAAGCAGAAAAATTGGATAATGAAAAACCATCTGAAAGAACTATTCTTTGAATTTTTTTACCCAACACAAATAAAACGTACCAGTTAAATTACACAACTAAAAAAGAAGGATTTTCAGTTTTTTTCCCGTAAAAATTCTGCGCGTCCAAGAACTTTACTACAGTGCAAAAAAAAAACGCATGTTTTGGCGACACCAATGTCCTCGTCAATAAATAACGAACCGGACTTTTAATCCAACATCTGTCTAAGACAAATAACCGCCCGTAACCAACGAAAAGAAAATTAAAAACTTAAATTTTGAATAAGATTGACAGTAAAAATAAAATAATCAAGTAAAATTTGGAAAAAAATAAATAAATCAGATTGAATTTATTTTTTAATTTACGAACGATAAAGAGCCGCCACACTTTCCGGGAATCCAGCCCAAACTACGCTGGTATAATCGCGAAACCTTGCCTTGGATAGTCTTAACAGCTGGTAAATAAACGAGTATTTTAATTTTTTAATAGCAAAAAAAGCTGAAGATAAGAGAATAAAGAAAAAGACTCCAAAAACACGACGTTTTTTTGTCATTGGTGAGGAAAAATATCCCAATATTTCTTATTTATAACCAGTAACTTTTTCCACAGTTTAAAAAGAAACAAATTTTTTTTTAAGAAAGAGTGAAAAAGAATATCCATAATAATACCAAAAGGTCTAAAGGCGCATTTTGTGATTAAACGAATTCCATGAGAAAGAATACCATTCCCGTTTTGGTTAATTTTTTTTTTTTTAGATACCACGATTAATTTTTAATTTAATCCTGATTGTTCGAAATTATCCTACAATTTGTTTTTTTGTGTTTGAAAATTATAACGGCTATTTGAAATAATTTTTGTAAACAAAAAAGGAGTTTTTTTGGCCGTAGTAAAATACAAAAAACCCATGTGAGGGTTAAAATAAGCCCTCAATCTATTTGATGAGATAGTTGTATCCGCCTGAAAAATGTTTTGGTTTTATGTTTTTGAAAGAAAAAAAATCGATCATTTTACTTTTTATATATTATCGTTTGATTTTTGATATTAATTTTAAATAATGTTTTAATCACCTCAAAAAAGCCCGTTTGTTTATTATTTTATGGTGGGTATTTTTATGGAAATATGCGACCTAAATTCCACGTGAATCTAAAACTAGGATCAGTACGGATGAATAATAAATACGGGGACCAAAAGTTAAAATCATTAAGATAATAATTACCGGGGGAAAAATAGGCAATGTTATTCCCGTCCATTTATAATATCGATTGGTTTTTCCTAATTAAGTCCTTGTGAAAACCCAATATTATAATGATATCACAAAAATTTAACAAAATTTATACCGCTAATCCCCCCCTCTATTGTCCACCTTTTTTGAAAAAATTAATGAAAAGCTTCAGTTTGGGACGCCGGTAGGTTTCTGAACCCGTCTTTATCTTTTTTTTTATGTTTATAAGCCAAAAAGCCATGCCTATCCCATTTTTTTTTTAAATATTTACTTTATTATAGAAAAGAATTGGATATAAGTGGGTCACCTTACCAAGTATTAAATAGAAAAACACGACGCATTCAAACACCCATAATATAAAGTGTGTAAAAAGTCCCCCCCTGTTTTGTGGGCCTAGGGTTATTATTTTAACAGGGGAGAACTCAAAACCAAAATTAAAAATAACATTATTTACATTAAAAATTAATCTCTGTAAGCAAATTAGAGATTAATAACATTTAAAACTTAAAAAGGAGTGACCCCTCTATGTGGAAATTGCGTATTTGAGTTATAATTTATTTTATTGTGAAACTAAGTAATTAACATCGTGGGGGGTCTAGTTTACCCCCTTAGGGTATGGAAAAAGTTACCACCCCCCCCCTACGCCTAAACAGGGTCCCTCCACTCCCCCTTTTAAGAAAATTGTTAAAAAGCCGTGTCTATTTTCGCGAGCAATTTAATGTTAAAAAATCTCAATTACCTAACTTCCTAACCGACGAGAACCAAAACAAAGACCAGCCCAATTTTTGAAAAAACCCATAATTTTTTAATAATTGGCCTTTAAATAAATTACAGTATTATTATTAATTATTAAATCTAAGCAATAAGGCATTTTGTAAACCACAAAATACTAATCAATGCTACAAACTATTCCCTCCTTAATTTTAGGTAGGTTCATTGAATGAATATCAAAAGTTTTTATTATTTGAAAACAAATTTGTTAAAATATAGATTTTTCCCACCTAAAAAACCTGTTGGCTAGAATCTCCCCTCACTCAGGCCCATGAAAAATACCACGCCAATAAATTCATTTATTTTGACTAACCGTATACCATAGCAAATATGTTTATTTTCATTTTAATATTATTAACAAACTAGTTTAAAAATAAAAAACCTTATATTAAAAATAATAACTGAAAAATGAAAAAAAAATAAGAAAAATTTAAATAAATCTTTATTTATCCACTCTTAGAGATGTTTTAATTATTTTCGAAACCCCCAAACCCTATATTACTCCAATCTTTGACCGGGGTACTCTAATATAATTAAATCCCCCCCGAGTAAAAAAGTGGGGTTCATTGTTTATAATTTTTAAAGTTTTTGGACCGGTCTATGAAATTATAAATTAAAATTTTATTTAAAGACCCTTTAAAAAGTAAAATTCCAAAAATAAAAAATTATTTAATTTTTGTGAAAAATCCGACAAATTACGACCAGCAACAATCAATGTTTTTTTGGTGTCCTCCCCGTATTTGTCCCCCCCCATAGGGAAATGTAAAATAATATTTAAACACACCTTATTTTTACTAGTTTTCACATTTAAAAAATTTTCCTATTAACCCTTTAATTAAATCTGGAATATTATTAAGGAGAAATCTAACATTATTATGTATAATTTGTTTCCCTGTTTTTATTATAATTTTTAATTCGTCATTTATGTGGGTGTTTATTTTTAAATTGATTTTATTGTGTTTGTGGTTATTTTTTCTTAAAAAATTCTTCCGCCATTTTAATGTTTTTGAGTTATTTTTGTAAAAAAAGTAATTTTCTGTTCTGACGAATCCCAACTCGCTCTGAAGACCGCCCACCGCGCTATATCCCAACCAAGTTTTTAGGAATCACGAACCCATTTATCCCAAAGAACCCTATCCCAATACTATGGTCCCCCCCATGCGTAAAAATAAAATGGAAAGGTTTTTTTTTTCCACAGATTCCCCTAAAAAAGGCCCGTTTACAAAATAAAAAATTAAATGTGTATTTTTTTTTCTCTAAAAAACCCCATACAAACGCCCTATATAAAATTCGCGTGTAAGCTTCTAAATACAGGCACGTATTACTTAAGGCATTGCAAACAACCAAACCATGAATAACGGCGTGAAATCTTAAAACGCAAACATGAAAAAAATACGGCCCCGTAATAAAATTTTTGTCAATCTGATAACCTCCTGTTATAAAAAACAGGAAGTAAAAAATAAAAAAATCCATTTTTTAAGTTTTTTTTATATTTATCTGATTCCTATAAAATTAATTTATGGAATCTTTCTTTTTTTTTTCCTGCCTCACATGCAAGTAACCCAGTGAGTCCATACTTGAAATTAATTGGGTTCAATTTGTTTTTTTTTTATTTTTTCTCAAGGTAAAGAGTGCCATGACAAAGAAAAGTTACTTTAAAACCAAGGGTTAAACTAAACTCCACATTCGAAAAAAACCCCCCGCCGAAAAAATAATAAAAAAATTTTTCCCCACTACCAAAAAAAAGGTTAAGTCATTATTATAAATTTCGATTCACCCAAAGCCTTGTATAGAATCGAATTTTTCTCCCCGCTTGGATGGTTTTTTCGATCAGTAAATATTTTTTATGTGAACCATCGAGGGAGCAATCAGGGGGAAAAAGAAATAAGTAGAAGAGAAGATACAACAAACTGAAACGAGATAAACCAAATGGGAAAAGCAGATAATATGGAGCGTTAAGAACTCCCAGGAAAATAAAATTACCGGGGGGGGGGGGGGGGGGGGGAGGGTCGGGGGCCGTGATATAGAGGGCTAAGGCCCAGCTGATCAAACCATTAAAAGCGACGCCGCCGCCTTTTTTTTTGAATTTATATGCATGGAAAAAAGATTATTTGTGATTTTTTATCCTATCCAGGAGAACCTCCAGTGGGATTTAATACCTTTCAGTAGGCTCCTAGAGACTTTATACGAAAAGAAGGCTATTAGAACGAGGGGCACAACTCGAAAAGGAAAAAATCCCGAAGAGATTTTGTTTTTGTAACTTGTGTTTGCAAAAACTTCTCGCAAAAAGTTAAACGTCAAAAGAATCCCAAGGATATTTCATGCCCTTCGAGAGCCCCTTTCACCTTGGTAAATATCCCTTGCCTACCTAGAGCAGCATAGTCTTAAAGAACTGGTCCAATAAAGGAAAATCCAAGCCCATTTCAGGATAAATCAATATACAAAATCCATTGGGATAGGGTATTTATCTTCCCAAAACCTAAAATCTTCTTTCTGTATAATAATTAACCTGTTCCCACCTTATTACCCCGGTCGAGTGAAACCGCAAAGAAAAATGGAAAGAAATAATTCAAAACAACCCTATATCCCAGCACACATGAACTCTGAATATGAACACAAGCCATGATTTCCGTGCCTATAGGGGATAAAAGATTTTAAAGTAGTGACTGATAAAGAAAGTGGTCCCCCTCAAACATAATATATTTTAAAACGCGAGAATATTAGCAAATAAAGTGAAAAAAAAAATGTCAACATCTTTTTGATTTATAATGTTATTTGTTTTACTAGATGGCCCCTTTTAGAAATATGAGTTTCCAGAACTCCGATTAAATCATTTTAAGACATTCAAAAAAGGGTAGCCCAAATAACCCTTTCCAAAAGAAAACTACGTGCTAGAAAAAAAATTGCGCAAATAATTTAGCCCATTCTTTAAGAATAAAATAATCTCCCCTTCAATCAACCTAAAACAACAAAAACGGAACCAACAAACAGGGAGGAGGAGGAAGGAAGAGAAATAGAGAGAGATAAATCTTCCTATTAAGGATTTGGGATTACTATAATATTTTTTATTGGCTAATCAGTCTAGTAGTTTTTTTTTTTTTGGGAAAATAGGTATGGGCCTCCCTTTTGAGTTCCCCCGCCTAAACGAATGTTTAAATCGAGTGTTGGAACGATCAGGCCCATTTTTTTCGTTAAAAAAAAAGCAAGTAAATTGACAAATTAGCCCTGCATAACATCCCGGTGTTATATATAATGTTTTGTGAGACTAACATGAAGCTTCAATAAACATGCAACTCTTTTTAGATCTATTTTTTCCTTATGCGCCAAACGGAAAAAAGGCTTTTTTCAATCTAGTTATCCATAGCTCCAGGAAGGTTTTTTTTTGTAATTGAAGTTGTTCTCCCGTCAATTTGTTTCCGTAGCCGGTAAATACGGGTAATGGATGGATACAGTAGTAATTAGGTTTTACAGAAAATTGTAGGTGGTGGAGTGGGGGGATGGTGGGGTATTGTTGGTGGGAGGAAAACCTCCCCCAGCATTGTAAATTTGAATTCTCAGAAATTTGTGCTGAATCCTTATCCGATTCTGTTACTATTTGGCAAATGCGCCACTCCTCTAAGTGATGGAAATTCAGGTAAAAAAAAAAAAAAAAGGGCCCTCGAAAGCATTGGAATTTGATTTTCCATTGGATTTTTTAACTTTTGGATAATATTTAGGTGAAACTAAGGTATCTCAACAATTGTCCTCCCTATCCGAACTTGTCGCCCAGCTTTTCCGATGTTTGGCCTATTCTGATTTTTAGCACTGGGGCTTGCTAGTGGTTCCTGAGCAGACTATAGGAAAGTTTTAAATTTAGATCACGAGAAGGTTCCTTGAGATGATTTTATTGCCCCTATATAATCTTTTCAAAGAAGGTGGGATACGAAGGCCCTGGAAGACGGTAGGGGGGTGATCGTGGGGCCAATGATATTGTAGAAAACTGCGGCGAGACCCCCTAAAGATTTTTTTTACTGAGGTTCTAGTTTTTTTTTGCTCATATATACGCTTTCCAATTTTGTTAGTTGCAAGGGGCCACTGTAGGGGGGGGGCGCACCTTACTTGATTTTCCTTATTCCCGCCACTGGATATCCTCCTCATGTCCAAAAATATTAATGATTCTGAAAAACTATACCCATGAGAAAATCCAGAATCCTACAAGGACTAATAGGGTTATAAGTAAAAAAAGCCACCATTTTTGAGTGAAAATTTATTTTTTTTTTTTTAATTTTCTGGGTTTTATATTTCGAAATGTTGGAGTAGTAAGTTTTTATTTTTTTTTTCCTTTGGTATGAAATAAATAATAAAACATCTGTGTCCCCCATGCCATACGTTTAAAAAACGCTGATAAAAAAACAAATGACCCCAAATTAAAATCAATATAGGGATAGTCCCCCCCCCCCTGGAATGAAAAGAGAAAATTCAAAAATATAGTATAAAAAAAATTCCGAAACAAATGGGATTTTTTTATGTTAAATACTCCCTATAGTTTTTAACTAGTTTAAAAATCTAGATGACAAAAAATACTACGCCCCGTAAAAAATTCCCAATTTGTTTTTAGTTTTAAAGTTACCGCCCGTATAAAGTAATTTGTGTTTTTGAAATGCCGCGTAGAGTAAATAAGATTAAAACGACGATTATAGGTAAGATGATTATTACATGATAACAAAAAAGTTAGAAAAAAATTTTTAAATATTGAAGCAGTGTTTAAATGTTGAGTATTTTTTAAGAAAAGTAAATACATTATAACGGTCGCTTTTTTTTTTTTTTTTATTTTTAGACCACTGGTAGAAATAAACTCAAATAAACAGAAGTGTTTATTTTTCCTGGATTTGGAAGGTTATTTTGATAAATGTTCACACCCGTTATCCCCTAACAAAACCTGGGTGTGGTAAAAAACGGCGTAAATCCCCAAGGTGATTCTGTTCCCCCAAAAACAGAAATTTACGTTTTTGTAAAAAAACAAGTAAAATAGCGGAAATCGGTTAATTAAAAAAAAAGCAAAAAACTATTATAAACAATCACAGATGCGAAAAAAAAAGTATAAAAGTAAAAATAAAAACAAAATTTTAAAGATATAATTTAGATTGTTAAACAACTAAATCATTTTTTAAGAAATTAAATAATAGTTATAAAAAAGATTACTGACAAAGAAAAGATAAGAGGTATTTTTTTGAAGTTAAGAATTTTTTCTTTACTCCCCCGACACGAAACAAGTCCAAAAATTAAAAAAACCCCTAATAGTGCTTTTTTTCGTGGTTATAGGGAATATTCTATAATTCATTATTTTTTGATTATCAATGTTGTTAAATTTTTACATTAGTTTTAGTCCTAGTACTGAAATCGCTTAAAAACAAACACCTTTTTTAACGAGTAAGAGTTTTAATAACCCCGTCCGAAAATGGAATTGGGAAAAGGTTTAGGAATTGTCGAAACGATACTAAGTGTAGATTTAAAACCTATAAAAAAAATTATTTACTTTTAATCAGTTATTCTTAATAAGTTGTTTTATTTTTATCTTATGATAAAGTTAAAACACTATAATTCGCTTAGATAGATTGTTGTAGATAACTGTAGTTTATTTTAGGTTCAAAAAGAGATGATTGGGGATTTTTTTATTTTTTTCCAGCGCTGAGTAGACTGATAGCCACAGGGTTTATTTTTTTTGGGTGGTGGGAAAATAACCAATGTACCAAATTTCCAATGGTAGCACAATGAAGAATACATCTAAAAAAAGGGTAAAAACAGAGAAGGATTAAAATGATGATAAAGAAAAAGTGGTAAACAAAGCAAAATAAATAGAAAAAACTAGTATAATGCCCCGAAATTAATGATTATCTAAGTTTTTTTATCCAATGGCAATTCGGTTTTTGTTGAGTTTTTAAGTTAATTGTATATTTACTTTATCTCGGAAACTGCGGCCGAATACAAAATATCCTTAAAACTATGAGGCGAAGACTAATTAGCCTAAAAATACTCAAATTCCTAATAGAAACTAAAGAACTACAGATTAATCCTTTGTCCCCACTAATTTAGTAAACCGCACAAGATCTTAACAATAGAAGCAATGAACTCTTTTAGTTATTTAAATTTTATAACTTAAACTCTTTTAAAGAGAAATTAAAACAGTAGTGGTGGAATCTCTGTTTAAACCCCTAAGCCCCCAAACAACTTAGTAGGTTTGACCCACCTGTATTGTTTGATGGTGGGGGTTCTTTTAATTATTAATCTTGGTCATAAGTCACACAATATCGCAATCCTCTAATAATAAAGTAGAAGAATAAGAAGAGCCTAGTGATTGCTCATAAAACCATAAAACGGATGCCCTACCATTTACCAGGGGGGGTCCCACTCATACCCGAACGACAATAGATCGTTCAAAGACTGAAAAGATAAGGTCATAAGAATGTTAATTTATTATGGTTTGGTCTATTAAATAAAAATATTATGAGTTATCCCGCAGAAACATATGAAAAACAACAGATTTAAATGGTAGAAGCATTAATACCGAACTTGACGTAATGCTATGATTACTTGTCCTCGTATCCCACTAGACCTTAGTTTGAGACACGAATAAGGTCCCGCTATATTACTCCAAATAATACAGCATAATAACAAAACAAAGCAAATTTGAAGGGGTTTGATAATAACATAATTAAACAAGTTTTCTAACGATAAAGAAATTTAAGGAAAAAAACGATTTTTTTTTTATTTTTTAAACCAACCAATAAACATATGAAACTTTTTCATATTAAGATGGCTATATGATACCCACCAATGGGTAAAAAAAATAATAATATAGCCCATAAAACCTTATTTGTAAATTATACTAAGCTAAATTCTAAAACAAATTAAAATCGGGAACCCACGATTAAAGAAGGTAAAAAAATTTAAAAAACAACGATGTTTCGTTTCTATAATGGGACATTCGTAAGAAGTTCAATTGCTTTGGACCTTGCAGTAGAAATAAAATTGACATCCTTTTACTCTTCTAGAAAAACTATTTTTGTTTCTTTTTTAGTGAGATAAAGGGTATATACTAATAAAAGAAATATGATTAAATTTTCCCCACACTGGAAAAAAACCTGTTACGTTTTTTTGAAAGTTCGGCCCCCCCCCCATTAATCAACATATTTTGTGATTAGGTTTTTATTGCCTTAAAACATACGAGTCGGTAAATAATCGCTAGTAAATGAATCTCTAAGTCAAGTTTTCCGATACGGCCCTGTATTTGGGGACCTGGATTTTCCCTGAAAGTTGTTTGGCAGCTAACTCAGTTCGCTAGGAAAAAATATAAATTTCTCTTTGAATAATCGCTAATTTACATGCGGCGACAATTTTATAAATACTTGATTATTTTTTTTTTAAACTAGTTATGAAAAAATAAGATCTTTCATAAAAAATAGATGGTAAATTCCCTTCGTGAATTTATAGAACCAGGCGTATCAAAGAAATAAATGTAATACAGAGTATGGGAAAATAATATTACACGTTCTATCGTATAAAGAAATCAAAAAAATTGAGAGAATTGTGTTGGGTTACGCAAAGAAGACATAGCAAGTAATTTTCTGTCTGAAGATCTCCTCGCCCCCTTTTTATAATGTCCCCCCCCTTTTGGCCCTGACAAAGATAACCGACGTAATCCCGCACCTGAAATTATTTAGTTTGATATTCGAACGTTAATAAATCATTTATGGGTTAGAAAACAAATTCCAGAGAAATATTTTTTCAATGTGCGCTTCAAGTGGTTAGGGCGGCAAAAGGAGCGCACGTTTATATGTCTCCAGTCCTTTCAAAAACAAAACCGACAAGTTCCCCCCCCGGGAAATTTACTGATAACTTGCAAAAATTTTATTAACCTTTTTAAAGCGTGATAATTTTATAGTAAACCAAATTTTAATAGCAAAAATTACAAATTTAATACAAAGATAAAAGTGGGTTAAACAACTAGTATGGGCAATAATAATATATAAAATAATTCGAATTATTTGATTCATTCAATAAGTGTGACGTATTTTATTATTTGATATGTCAGTGCTAAACAAAGCCTACTCATAGTATTAGACCCCATTGAAAAGAACATCTATTCATTTCTGACTATAAAGAGTGGTCGAAGTAATAACAAAAGCAAAAATGGTTTTGGAGGTCAAGAAAAAAAATTCCTTTCTAGTAAAAATCGCATATATAATACAAGTGTTCTTGCTTAAGGGTTGGAAACACAAAACAGTGTTTAAAAAATAATCATTTTTGGTTTATTTATTTGTTTATCGGCCTAAACTTACTTGGTTAGAATGCTGCCCTAAATCTCTAGAATTTTTTTGTTTTATTGTGAATTCAGCCTTAGAGAGTTTTTGATTTTATTGCTTACCATAAGTAGCTGTTGCGTATTGTGGAAGGCCTAGTTTAAGAAAAGAAGTCATAAGTATTATCAAACACTAGTTATTTACCACCCCGCCTTAATTTATCTACCGCCTATGTTTGCCTTTATCCCCCCTTTATTTTTCTTTTGTCTGAGTAGACTTCCCCATAGTAATGATTATGACACCCTTTTGTTTTATTTATTTGAGCCCATTAGAATCCGACATTGACCAATGTTTTTATTTTTTTCCTTTTTAACGTATATATATTCCTTAGATATATTCTTTTTTTGCTAAGTAAATGCGATATCCAAGCAACAGAGTGACTGACGTTTTATGTTTTAACAAAAGCAAATGCATAGAATAATTTTTTCTCCCCCTAGTGCTAATTCCCCATATGCTTAAGGAAACAATATAAATTTGTTAAATGGTCACCACGGGGTTGTTTTTATGTTTTTTTTAGGACAATTCCGTATAATTTATCCCAATAATCAAAAACCCCACTGGCGAAGTGCAAGAATACGTTATGTTTTTTATTATTGAAAAATTCTCTCTAGATACTAAAGTATAGTTTTTTATGCCCCCCCCAGAACATTATAAAAGTCAAGCAAAAAAGTCGGTTATTTTTATTTTAGTTGTGCTCTAAAACAATCTGATTTGGTTGTTCTATGTTGGGGGGATTGTTTATGTAAAACCGGTTATTTCCCCTCAAAAGATATTGATTTGTTTTCTTTGCTAAACATTTAGGTGATTATTCATAGATACTAAACTTGAAGTTCTGGTATTTCAATTTGTCTTATCTTAATCTCTTATATCGTGTGTTTTTTTATTAATATGTCTGTGCAAGATTTGCAAACTCCCTTATTTCACTGAAATGTTGAGTTTTTATTGATTTTTTTTTGTTTTATAGAATTATCATCATTTTTTAAGGCTAAGTTCCAAACAAGTAAAGTTGGTTCTGTTTCTGTTAAATTAAATATTTTCTTAGTATCGCCGATAGTACTTTTGTATAATTAGAAGAAAATCATAACAAGAATCTTTTTTTGGGTAATAAGTGCTTTATTTTTCTAAAAGTCCCTCATTTTATTATAATTCCTTAAAGATATTCTTTATGCCAAGACACTTTATGTTGTTTTACATAGAATTTTCGATGTTTATGTTGTTTTCAATTTTTTTTAACATCTAAATTATTTTCATATTAGATTTATTTCTTATTTGTTAAAGAACCTTGGCTTTTAAGTACTTTTTTTGTTTTGAACTTTTTCAAAAAAATGATGGGGGACCCCATGATGTCATGTTGGCTTGCCCCCCTTCGGTCTTTTTAAAAGCTTGAATTTTTTTGAAGTAATTTTAATAAGGTTTCAAGATTAACAACCACCTGTTGGGGCTGTCCCTATTCTTATAAAGTTTAATTGATAAACTTTGTTGAAATATAAGGCTCCCGCCCAAGCTAAGGTTCTGGTTTTTATTAGACATAATATTTTTTTTCTACGACCCTGCGAGAAGTATTTGAATTTTTTTAAGAGTTTTTTAGTTTTGTCCTGGTTGATTGTTATAGTTTAGCAGGGCTTATTAAGGTACTAAATGTTCGCAATAGAACCATATTGTTGTTATTATTTAGCATTAATAATAATATAATGGTAGCCCTGTCCAAGCCCTCTCTACCCTTTCTATTATTGAAATGTTGATTTAATGGTTTTGCTTCCAGAAATGTATGGGGGGGGGTCACCCACTCTGGATCATAAGGATACGCGTTGGACCCGTGTAGGCTTGCAATGGTAAAACCGTCAAAGCCTATTAGGTGCTTTAGCGCTTCATCAGAATTATGAGTTCTCTGATATTATCTGCAAATAATCCATCAGCTAATATGAGTGGGGCTATCATTTGCCCCCCTGAAATTCTCTGCTGATAAATCTTGGCTCTGCTAAAATGATTCAGTACCACGCTAACAATACTTTTTTGTGGTCTAACAAGACCAGCAGTCCTATATATGCATTATAAACTGCGGCGTATCTAAAGACCTAGTTCCTCTAGATTCGTGCGATTCTGCTTGTTTGTCCAATGTCTACCTTTTGCTGTCTAAGTGATTCATCAGTCTTTTTATTGAAATGCTCCCCTTTTATAATTTTTTCATTTAAGAACACACTATGGTTTTTTATTACCTTAATATTTCCAATGTGGGTTCTGATTGGAACGCAAGGTTATAGATCATAAACGAATGGGCAGCAATTTGGAACCGCATGGTGGAAAATTATTGCATCTAGAAAAGTTAACTATTTTATTTTGCGTGGTGTTCCCACATTACAGATACTTAATTCCAATCATGCCCTTAATAAATAAATTTCCCGGTACTTATAGTACGCTAAAATTACCTATGTTGTCTATTTGAAGATACATTTTAGAATAAAAAGTTAATAAAAGCCCCTATTTAGGATGCGAAAATACTCTGGCTTTGATTCATAATCTTCCTTCCGTTTCCCTAAGTTAATTTTTTATGCTTTTTCATAGTTTTGATTCCCGAATAACCGGATTGTTAATGGGATTAAACAGTGTGCCCTATAAACAAAACAAAAATTCCCTCCAAAATATAATCTTAAACCAATACATAATTGGGTTTCCCAAATTGCAACGTTTAATTAAATTTTGAATCCCCACGCTCCGGTTATGCGAGTATTCTTTTTCTAATGCCCCTTTGTATGAAAAGAAAACTTGAGTTTTCAATGACATTATTTTTCAAAAGATAGCCAAAATAAAACAACCCGTTCCACCTTTTTGCCCCCTGTTGCTGGCTTGGAAAAATTTAAGGTTTGTGGGCCATGTGTTGTGTTCTTGTACCCTGTATAATATCAAAACTACGAGAAAAAGGAATGTAAAGTATCTGTTTTCATGTTTTGTTCTAAACCTGTAAAACAAATCAAAAAATGTTAGTGGAAGGTTGGAAATGATGTTGTAAGGATATATCCAATAAAGGATAGAGTAAAATGAAGTTTTGTTTTTTTTTTTTATTGTAAGTTTGGTGAGATAAGATTGAATTTTCAACAATTAAGAAGAATAGCCAGTTCTGAAATGTATTATTGATGCAAAATCCTCCATATATGATTGTTTTATAAGAAAACCGAGAAATAAAGAATAATCCTAATTTAAATTTGAAGAGATTTTTTTATCTTTAAAATCAATTGAAAGAAAACGATAACTAAAAAAAAAGAATCATAAATTAAATGTGTTTTATTTTGTTTGTTTTGTTTAAAATCCTGTTGGTGTTTTTTTATTTTTTTTGTTTTTGTAATTTGTGAAGTATTTAGAACCTTTTTTTGTGTGTTAAACGAAATTTTTTGTTGGATAGGCCCTAAAAAAAGAAATGGATGACTTAACGTGAAAAATCAAATTTTTTTTTTCCTTTATACAACGAAAGGGGAGCTAGAAGTTAAAAAAAAAAAAATTTATTTCAAAAACCATTGAATGAAAAATGTAACACTAAAAAAGAAAAAATTAACTAAAAAAATTGTTTAAAAGTTAAAAAAAAGGTAGAAAACAGAGTTTTATTGAAAGTAAAAGTGGTTTGCTAAGAAGGTCGCGTGTCAAAACCTACAAACAAAAATAAGCAAAAGATTTTTTTTAATAGTACAACTATTATTTTTTATAAAAACATATAAGGGTTAGAAGAATAAAAACTAGTTTTTAGACATCCAGACTGGGCTCGGATGAAATTTGTAAAATAGTTAAATTATAGTTTTTGTTTTATTTAAAAAAGCAGAATTATTCCCCTTATCTCTATTTTTTGTCATTATACAATCCAGTTTCTCTGCCTCGTTTTTATTTTTAAATTATATCGTTATTTTTTTTTTTGTTTCACTGTTCTATTTATTGCGTTTCTTCTTCCTATCTTCTTGGACTTCTAATCGTTTATTTTTTTTTTTGATGATAACATAAAAAGAAGTGTGACAAAAATTCTATCGCATCAGGATGAGATAAAGATCTACTAATGAAGGACAAATGCCGCGATCCCGTATACAAAGATGGTATTAGTTTTAGAAGAAACCCGCGACACCTGCGGAAACCAATACCCGAAAAAGGTTCCAGGATCAAAGAAAAAGAATTAAAGCCATCGAAAAAACCTATGTTAGAAAACTAGAAAACGTTGTCCACAGTTTTTATATTTTTTGAAATGCTGTAAAATAATTATGCAAACATGCTTTGGGGTTCTAATATTTTTTTATGAAAAACCCGTATAAACATTGGTGAGGTACGTACGTGATACTATAAAATCCATATCGCTTGCTTAAGAACTAAAACACTTTAAACCGCTCGGGCCCTTCAAGAGGAATTTAAAAATATTGGTAAGACGTTATATCCGTTTTTAAAATCTCTAATCTCAGAAAAAATTTTCCCATGACCCGTCATAGGCATTTAACAGTTGGAGAAAAAGGATTAAAACACTCTGTGTATTATTCGGAAGAATAAAACCCCGCACAGTGTCACCCGCCATCCGGATTTTTTTTTTTAATTATTTATTGAAGCTATTCTTTGTTGTATATTATTAAGTTCTCACCCCTCACCGCCCGCCCCACACTCAAAAGATAAAAAAAATAAACCGACCTATAAAAAAAAATATATAACCCCTACCGCGACTGGCCTATTTTAAAGCACCCATCGCCAAAAACAATATTAGAAAAGTAGTATTGGATATGGGAGTGGCTCTCCCACCGCCTTTAAATCAAAAGGTAATAATAGCAATACAGCCAAGCGTGCAAAATAAAAGTAGAGTATTTACTAAGCCTCAATGTCGTTAAACTATGTCCCCCGTAATTTTTTAATAAATTTATATATTTTTTTTGTCTAATTAATTTTTGGCAGCAAAAACATAAACATAGTTTTTGTCCCTAATAAACCTGGCGGAAGCTAGAAAGTAGGATTCATGAGTGACCCAACCTATAATTTTTTTCTTTTTTGGAAGCTTCGCAGGTGGACCCTAACTTCAACAATTAATTTATGCCGTACTAATCCCAAATCCCCAAAGAAAAAGCTTTAAGTATAGCACTCGTACATGCCAAAGGAAAATATAGCTTGTTCCCAAAAATAAGCCTTAAAAAATAGTTTATTTTTTTTAAGAAGAAAAACCTGTTTTTTGTTAAGTACCCCATATTTATAAAGCACCGCAACAAGAATAAAAGATAAAATGATATAGAGAAAAACTTTTTTTAAAAACTTATAATACCCAAAACATTAAGCCCTTTATTAAAAAACATTTTATTGGGTATGAAAGAAAGCATGAAGGTTTTTTATTTTAGAGAGAAAAGATTTGAGTAAGCGTTTTAAATTATAAACTTATTAGGAATTAAGTTTTTTTTGATGAAAATTCCTAAAAAAAAAGTGTAAAAGAAAGCTATCTGTTTTTATAATTAGTATGTCCTAAAACCTAAGAAAAACGTAAAATCCTTCTTAATTAGTGCCACAATATTTAAGAATCCACTAAGAAAAATATAATAGGGTTAAAGACAGAAAAGGCAAAGTAATTATTTTTTTTATTGTTAAACATATAAATAATATCGCAAAATATGAGAAGAATTTTATACAATGAAGGTAAAAATTGTGGGGTATTCACCTATGAGACGAGTTTTAAAGCTTATCTAATAATATATCAGTTATGTTGTGGGGTGGGTTGGCATAATAGAATCTAGAAAAAAATTATTTTTGGGTTAAAGTTGTATTTATAATATCTTTAATAAAAAGAGAAGAAGGGAAAAATCCAAATAAAAAGCCCTGCTAAATATATAACAACTCTTAAGAAAATATGGAAAAAATACAACTAGGTAAAACTCAACACAAAGCACTAATGACTAGAAAAACACTAAAACCTCAAACCCAAAGGGCGCCGGGGGAAATACCAGAAAGTCATGGTAACTTCCTATGAAAATCCACTTTTACAACGTGAACACTTCCCAATTTACTTTTGTTAACCGAACAATTTTAAAAAAACAAAGTAATAAAAAATATAGAATAGAGAGTGTTAAAATTAATAAAAAAAAAGATTTTTTTTAATGAGAAAAACCTAAATAAAAGGAACATAGGGGAAAGAAGAAAAACATAAAAAAAAAATATTAGTTATTAACTTGATGTGAAACAAAGAAGGTTGTACAAATATAAAAAAAACCAAACAACCTCTCAATGCCGTAAGAAGGGGTTATAAAATATAATTTATGTAGCCAAACATTAACCTATTGTATGGAAGGAACCGCCACCCTCTAAAGCTCTATTTCGTTTTTGGGCCCCTTATTGTTGATTTTTGGTAATGACGTTCTATGGACTCCCCGACCTGCAGGATACTTTATATATTGGGCTTTAAAAGCCCGCAAAAAACGCAATAAACAATAGTTTTGTTCGTTTATCTTAAATGGGCTAATGAACTAAAGCCAAAAAAACTTTTAATTGTGGAAACGTTATAAAAAGTCTCGTCCTAACATAGCCAAAATGAACACTCATCTTTCTAACTTGCGATTTTTTCCTTTCAACAAATCTCATTCCGAAATTGAGAAGTAAACGGGCCCCCTGACAAGTTTAATAAGACTATTCTATGTTTGTTTTCACAAAAAGCTCCTAAAGTTGTAATTTTATCAAATCCACTACTTGATTGGTTTCAATGAAACCAAAAGAAAATTATTCCATGGTAGGTATTTCAAGCATTTTTGCACAAGATTTTAAACTTCTTTAAGCATCATCCTTAGAACCTCCAAAAACACATCGCTATAAAGTGTAAGTTATTAAAGTGGATCCGTTCCTAACAAGCAACAAAGGATGTAGAAAAGTTGCCCTCTGTAAACTGTATTGGAGATTGTACCTAAAACCAATCTGTAAGTGTAAACAACTTTCTAAACTCCTAGTAGTTGATACTTGATGTCCTAGTCCCTTAATTTATTTAGATTACACCTTGACTCCTCTAAGACCCCATACATAATATAGTTTCATTTCTCCTATAACTCCTTCAGCTAGTATTTTAAACCATTTAGTAAATACCAATAGTAATGTTTTGTTATGTCTTTGTAAAATCCTTTTAATTTTTTAGCCTTATGGAAGTGAGGGAACAAGTTTATATAGGAAAAGTTAGAACGCCTAAAACTAAGAGTTTTGTTAAAAGTTCTATAATCCATAACAGCAAGCTAACCGCATTGATGACAAATTCCGAACGTTTGGTCAGCGCGCGAAGGAAACGAAACACACTTCCAAATTTCCTCCAAGTGTAATATTTCCATTTTTTCTTTCCCTTTACTCTGTGGGCCTTTTGAATCAACTAATTCGGAGTTCGAAACAAAGAAAGTTTATGACTAAAAATAATAAAGCAACTTTAGGTACTTGATTTCCTTCCTTTTTGGGTTTTTTTAGTTTTTTGATGGTATTTTTTTTTTTTTAATGTGTTTTTCTTCATTAAAGGGCCTAAGACTTTAGGATTATAGAATTGTATTCAATTTATGAAAATTGTAAACACATTAATATATTTCCTAAATACACATGCCAATTGTGGGCGGTTTTTTAGTCTACTTTTATGTTTTTTAATCGCCTTAAGTATATTTTTATCCTAAGTCTCGTAACCTTTTGAAGTTTTATGACAAACAATAGCTTTACCTACAATCAAACAAATTCACAGATAATGCAATTTTTTGACAAGTATAAATATAAAGCCACAAAAAGATTCATAAAACATAATAAAGCAAAAAACAATCCAAACCAAAAAAAACCTTAGCTAGGGGAATTGGATAAAAATTCACAAATATAGAAAAATCAATAATAATCCGGAAGTTTTTGATTTCCGCAGGGAGATCCCCCCTTATGTCCCAAACGATTGTGCAAAATTGAAAATTCCGAAAATGAACGAATTGATAATCAGATGTTTTTTGGAATATGAACAAGATTAATGATTTAATTTGTTTTATTACTACAAGTAAAAATTGCAAAATCAAGCAAAGTAAACTTACAACGTAAGCAATTTTTAAACTTTAAACCTCCCTAAAACGTGTGGGATGTCAAAAACGCGAGCGTAAAAACCTAAATTATTCAATTTTAATTCAACAAAATGATTAATTTTTTGTAACTATTAATGGGGTCCCCTAGTTGAACGTAAAAAGAAAGTTTAAAAAAAAACTAGGAATTCGAAAAACGGAGTTGATTTTAAGAAAACCCTAAAATACGAGTCAAACAACAGAAACGGAATTTCGAATTCCCGTTCTTTCTTAAAAAAATGAAACTTTTTTTGACAAAATGACCCTAAACGAAAGGCTCTAATAATTTTTTTTCCTATAAACTAAATTTGACAAAAGAAAAAATTAAAAAAAAGAATTTAAAAAAGATTTATATTTTTTTGACTTTTTATGTATTTTTTATGAATTTTCTAAGTTTTTAATGAAAAATAAATCTAAAAAATACTAAACGTTTATAAAAAAAATCTAAAAAAATTACACAAATTAGCTAAGGTTGAAAGGATCCTATGAAAAATGCAATTGGTCACACAGCTTATCGCAATAAGCTGCGAATAAGCAAAAACAGCTTGTGGCTGTTTGGGCCAAAAATGTATATAAATAAAGTGTGAAAACACACTCTACCGGATGAGCTATTGTAGCACAGCAGTAGAGTGTATGGGGGTTATAAGGGTTGATGAGTGTTGAGGTCTAAGGTTCGAGCCCAGGCTCCCCGAGACTTCCACTCTCCCCTTTTATTTTATTTTTCAAAAATTCAAAAAGCAAAGTTGTTAATGACTTAAAAATAAGCACTTTTAAAACTTGGAAATTTTCATGAAAGCTTATGAATAAGCTGTAAAACAGCTTAAAACTTGACAGCTTATACTTTTTTGGCTTTTTAAGACTTAAACAAAAGTAAAAAAGGAAATAAGCACTAAACTACTCTAAATAAGCAAACAGCAGATATTCTAAACCTAAAAAGCAAAATGAAACATGAATAAGCTAAAATTAAGCTAAGAAAGACTGAATAAGCAATAAAAGGCTTAAAAACTAAAAAATTCTAAACTAACTAGGCAAATAAGCTAAAATAAGCTACAATAAGCTAAATTTAACTGAAATAAGCATAAACTAACTTAGACTACTCTAATAAGCACAATGGAATGAAAAATAAGATAAGAAATTCAAATAAGCTATCTGACATGCAAAACAGACAAACAGGCCACTTTGGGCTTATTTTTAAGCCATCAGACAGACACTTGAGGCTTTTTAACTTATAAAATCTAAAAGCTTGACTGAAAATCTATACAAATCAAGAATCAAAAAGAATTTTGAAAGAAAAATAAGCAAGAAAAAGCTACTAGAAAAAGCTAGGACAGACAGATTTCTAAAATAACCAAGAGGCACAAAGGGGCTTTTCTTTTTGGCTTTTTAAGTTCAATAAGCAAAACAAATGGGAAATAAGAAAAGCTAGATACCTAAACACGCCTAATGATTAAGTAGGAACAAAAGTGAGCAAATTAGATAAGCCAATAAGCTCAAAAAATCAATCTCAGCACCAGGGGAGGTACTAAGCCAAAAAGCATAAGATGGGCTTTTCTAGCTTAATTTTAAGCTAACAAATGGGATCTAAAGGCTAAATGGCTTGTATGCCCTAAATTATTTACCTATAAGCTACTCAAATCAGCAAACTAAAAGAATTTTGAATCACAATTAAGCTATAAAAAGCTCCAATAAAAATAGCAGTATTAACTTTGAAGTTAATACTGCCAGAAGTAGCTTAAGCTAATAAGGACTTTAACAAGCTAAACTTTGGACTGAAATAAGCTAAGATAAGCTGAAACCTACCTAATAAGCAGATATGAACACAAATTAAGCAAATTCAATGAGCCATAAGCTCAGGAGAGCAACTAAGCACTTAAGCTAAAAACTAGCTACTAAAACAGACAAGGGGCACTTTGGGGCTTATTTTTAAGCAATTAAAAAGACTCTAAATCCTATAATAAGCTAAAACAGATAAAGAAGGGACACCAATGAGCTTATTCTCACAAGCTCAGGCTTTACAAATGACTTTGACTCAACTAATTTTTAGATTTAAAATTGAACTTTTTAATGGCTCAAGAAAACTTTGACAGTTTTAACTACAACTAAAAGTGATCAATGCACACTTAATTCAACAACTCTCTACTGCATTGTGATATCAAAAACAATACAAAACAAGGGCTTCAAAGCTAATTCCTAAGCCTTAATCAAATAAGCTATGCCAACCTGCTATGGAATCACAGATTCAAACCATGGTTACCTACAACCTTTAAAATGAAATTTAAACAATTACAACCTTTTGAAAACAGTTAAACACTCTTAATTTGGCTAATCAAAACTGACTTGGTGACCCAACCCAATGAAACTCCCATTTTGACCCATTTTGGGCTTATGCCAAACACCCCTTTAAGAAAATGAAATCTTTTGTGAATTTATGAAGTTTTTAATATATAAATAAAACGGGTTACTTATATGTTTATATAAGAGCTTAATTCAAATTAATGAGGGTTTTTAACAAAGGAACAACAAGGATTTAAGAATTTACTTAAAACCTCAAATTTTCTCTAAAACTCAAAACAAAATTACAAGACTTGGAATTGAACTTGAATAACCTGAAAGTTTAACTAAGATAAAAAAAACTAGATTAAAGATAAAAGGATAGATGAAAGATGCCTTTTTGGCTTACATTTGGTCCTATTTATACTAAAAACTAAAAAGCTTAGGTCTTCAATGTGTGTTTCTTCTGTGAGTGTAAACTGAGCTGTGCTTGTATTGTGAGTGAAATCCCAAAGCAATCTTGGCCATACATCAACATTTGTGTTTCTTCAAATTCATCACAATCGTTGGATTGTGCTTGGAAAGTGTGGGATTGCCATCTCGGCAATTGCAACATGTGATAGGGTCTTAGTGGGTTAAAGGAGAGGGTCTTATCCATTGAATTCATGGGGTTGCAGGGTAAAAGGGGTGAAGAAGACCCGTGAACAGTTGTGGGTTTAAAAGTGCGGGAAAGTTTGTTTTTGGGTAACAGGGTAAAACTTTGGGCGATTGGCACATTTGGTCCCTCAATGTTATATGAGCTTTTGCAATAAACGTCCTTGTGGTGATATAGTTTATGGAAATGGCAAAAATGGCCCTACAGGGTGTATGATGGTGTTGCAAAACTCGTCCTTTGGTGTTACAAGTTTAGGGGTTTGGCAGTTTTGCCCCCTAAACTTATACATGGGCTTATAATTGGGCCGGGTTGGTAATAAAAGGGGGGTCCTTTGTGGCCCAATTGGTTTTCTTGTAGTGTATAAATGGGCTTACCCGGCCCATTTAATATTTCTTTGGTTTTGGCTCGGCTTTGACCATTGACTTTCCTGGAGTTGACTTTTGTTGACTTTTTGACTTTGGCTTCGGTTGACTTTGACTTTGACTTTTCTTCACGCTCTTTTCATTATCGTGCTCGTTTTTGTCGTTTTTAGCTTTGTTTTTGTCCTTTACTTGAATATCTGTTTCCTACACAATACAAATGCAAAACATACAAATACAATGTATTTTTGGTACGTTTTTAGTCATTTAAGTCCGTTTTTAATGGAAAATGGTGTGTGTAATTAAGCACATACCAAAATCCCCATACTAAGATATTGCCGTGTCCTTACGCAATGTTATGAAGTAAACACTTGAGAAAATCAAGAATCTTAATCCCCCTCGACTAATAACATCAAAAAGTAGCTAAGTTTTCGTCAAGGGGAACTAAAGAATCAATAGCTTCGACAAGTCCCATTTTCACCATTTTTTTAGACTTTGAAAACTTGACTTTTTGTCAGGGGTTGAACTTTTGGCTTTTGAATTTTTTTGAACTCACTTTTGTCCGGGGTTTTGACTTTGGCTTTTGACTTTGACTTCTTTTTCACCGCCTCCTTTTTTCATTCCTCGTACCTCGGTTTTGTCCGTATTTTTGGCTTTGTTTTTTTGTCCTTTTTCTGAAATAATCCAATTTCCCTGCACAATACAAAAATGCAAAAAACATACAAAAAACAAATGAAATTATTTTGGTAACTTTTTTAGTCCATTTTAAGTCCGTTTAAGATGGAAAAATGGTATGTGGTAATTAAAGCACACATAAAACCAATAAGCTACCTTAGAATCAAACAAATTCACAATAGCAAAATTTTTTGACAGTTTAATAAATATAAAAGCACATAAAGATTCATAAGACATAAAAGGAAGAAATTAGCTTGAATTTTAATGATTTGATCTTTTTGTTTCACGACCACAAGATAAGATTCCACCATTGAGGCTTTGTCTATTCGATGACACTTTTCCCCTCACAGGTTACTTAACGACACCAATACAATACTCTATATTAAGTAAACAATCTTCTAGTACTGATCATGTGCTTATAGCAACCACTATCCACAATCTAATTTTAAGCTTATACCTCATAAACATGCACTTAAAAAACGTAGTATGATGGTTGGGTCCATTGGTTTTAGCATAAAACGCTCCTAAAGTTTAGTACATTTATTGGGTCCCTTGAAGTAGAGACACTTAAGTGTCCTCAAGACCAAACCTTGAAAATGTTGGAACCAAGGTGTTGTTTCCAGATAAATTTTCTTTGGTTTTTTGGGGGGGGGGGGGGGGGGGGAATCTTGTCCCAAACTTTTTGAGGGTTTTTTGTGGTTCAAATTTTTTTTTAGTTTGGTTAGGAAGTTTTTGTTCTTGCCTTTGGGATGAGTTTAATTGATAGATTGTGACAAGGAACCTTTTTGGTTTTTTTTGGAGAAAGTTTTTCTTCTTGAATGGAAAGATTGGTGTTTTTTTGGAGAAATAATGTCCTTTGATTAATATGAAAGTTTGAAGGTCCTCATATTAAGGTATTGGTTAATAGTAGGTCTAGTGGGGTCACTTCGAAGGGTTATAATATATCCCAAGTCCAAAAGTGTGAAACCGAGTCTAAAAAATTTGTTTTTTTGGTTTTTCCATTTAATTATAACGTGTTTGAAATGAGTACCTGAGTGGGTTGTGGCAAAATGAAGTTTGAGGAACTTATGGGTTTAAGATGAAACATTTGAACAGAAACTAAACCGAGTTTTTTGTGGAATTGTGAAACATGATTGGTTTCCTTAGACTCTCGGAAGTGGTCTTTTTTATTTTTTGAAAATTCAAGACCTTCCTTATCTTGGGAAAATTTTTAATGACATAACATGTCATCTAAAATACTACTACTCTTCTTAAGTTTTGAAAAGCTCAACGCTTCTTCTTGAAGTTTAGAAACATTAGCTTCTAAAGAGTCAACCTTTTATGTAAGTAGCTCACATTTTTAACATGGTTCAATCACCTCTTTAGACATGGTAAATTTCCTTACTTCAAGTTCAAGTTCATTGATTTTGATATATAGTTTAATTTGCTCATTTTTAAATGAACATCTTTCTTTAAAAGTCTTTGATTTGTTTTAACAAAATCCTTGCAAAAATTTAAAAGTTCCTCATTATCCTTTTCCAATTCATGAATATTAGAAATAAATGAGTTTGGTTATACCTCTTGTGATTATATTTTGATAAGACATGTTGCGTCCTTCTCCAGTTGATCGTCGTCTTTACAATCTCCCTACATGCTCTCACAAGATGTCTTCGGATCATTCTCGTAGGAGTATCCATAACCACTTGTACTTTCCCCCGATGATCTAAGGTTCTCTTAAGCCACGGATCTTACTCAAATTTTCCAAAAATCAGGTTTAGGATTTTGAATTTTTGTAAAAGAAGTTTTCAACTTAAAAAGACTTCTCAGGAAGGTTTTAACGCTTGAAAACTTGAGTAAACCGCTCTGGTACCAATTGTATAACCGTAGAGGGGGGAGTGAATATGGTTTTCTTGACTTCTTTTAAGTTTATGAGCTTCAAGTCTCGAAGGAACCGAGTGGTGTACTAATCTACTTTGCAATGAGAGCAAAATATATATATATATATATATATATATATATATATATATATATATATATATATAAAATATATATATATATAAATAAAAAATATATAAATATATAAAGAGAGAGAGAGAGAGAGCGACCACGAATATAAATATATATAAATATATATATATATAATAATAATATATATATATATATTAGATAATATAATACAATCTATATATTATATATATATATAGAGAGAGAGAGAGAGAGAGACCACGATATATACTGGTTCGGGAAGGGGGGTTAAGTCCTTCTATACGTCCAGTTACGAATCCACGACACCTATACTATTCCTAGTATAATTCTTATGGTAGACTATAAACTATATTACAACTTAACTCCACCGATATGCACAAAGATCAACACTCCCAAAGAAGAGTTAATACCTATAATATTCCACCCTTAAAATCTACCCCTAAGAACATGTGATTCGAATTAACCTATGATCTCTAAGAACTTCCCCTTGGAAGTATAACCAAAACCCCAACTAGATCCCCAATGATCTTGGCTTGATCTCTCGGATACAAGACTTCCCTTTACAACCATATTAAATATAGTTGTTTTGAAAAAGTATAAAATCATGTTTAAAACCTTACAAGACATAACTTTAATTAACGCTTCTCGTGCTTAACATTTCCA
>BQNB010061632.1:0-36409 GCA_026074375.1 Tanacetum coccineum | reverse complement strand
CTTCTCTAGAAATGTTGATAAAGTAGCATACCAAGCTCTAAGAGCTTGATGTAGTCCATATAAAGCTTTGGCAACCTTATAAACTTTCTTAGGATGATCAAGATCAACAAAACCAGGAGGTTGAGAAACATACACCTCTTCATCTATAGTTCTATACAAAAATGCACTTTTGACATCCATTTGGTATACTATGAACCCCAAAAATGAGGCAAAGGCTAAAACTAACCTGATAACTTCTATTCTTGCCACAGGAGCAAAAACCTCATCATAGTCAATACCCTCCTCATGTCTGTGACCTTGGTCCACTAATCTTTCCTTATTTCTAACAACTACTCCTCTTTCATCCCGTTTGTTTCTGTATACCCATTTTGTTCCAATCACCTTTGCTCCATGAGGTAGATCTACTAGAATCCATACCTGTTGCAGCCTAAACTGTAACAACTCCTCTTGCATAGCTTCAACCCAACTGTCATCTTTAAGAGCTTCAGAAATCTTTTTAGGTTCCTCCTGAGATAAGAAGCAGGCAAACAAGCAATGCTGTTGATCTTTGTGATTGTTCCTTTGCTGCTTTTGAACATAACTTACAAGTGCATGTGCTCCTGAAGTTTGCTTCACTCTGCTTCTAGTTTGCACAGATGACTTAGGATCGCCAAGTATTTGGCTTTGTGGGTGAATGTTGTGAATCCTAAGAGTAGGAATGGGACTAACAGCTACTTCTGTTGGTAAGTTGTTGAAGTCAGTGACCACACCCTCTTCATCATAAGAAGCTGCATCAAAGATCCCTTGCTTAGGCCTGTTGAAGATTTCGAGCTCTGGCATGTCTGAATCATCTGGATCAGCATGTTGAGATGCATCAAACTTGCCAGTATTAACTGATCCACTACCAGTATTAACTGAGGGAGTACTGGTAGTGTTGTTTTCAAGTGCTGCTCCTAAATGCTTTTGAGCAATTGCATCTAACTCTTTTCGAAAAGCTAGAATATCAGGAGCATCTTCTGAAATGCCATTAGGAGAAGCCTCCTTCTCTTGTGATTTAAGGTTTTGAAGCTCTGTCAAACACTCTTCTTTCTTTGAATTTGTAGAAGGCTTCCTTGTTCCAACTTTTGCTGCAGTATGCTAGACTGCTGTTGGTACAATAATAAGCTCCTCAGCCTCCTCTTCTTCCTCAGAAGCATTTGTATTTGGAGTACCTGCACTGTTAGTCACTTCTGGAGTACCTGCATGGTTAGTGATTTCTAAAGTACCTGCATGGGGTTTAGCTTGATTGTCCAAAGACACAGGAATATAGTTCATAGAATCAGTGAGATAATCAATATCAAACATCCATCTATACCCTACACCTTTTACATTTGGTTTTTCTTCAAGAAAATTTACATGCAGATTTACTTCTAATCCCCTTGGTATACTAAATAAAATACCCAAGAGGCATTGATGTTTAGTGAGTAACCAACTAAGTGACCCTTATCTGATTTACCATCAAACTTGCCAAGTACACTAAGAGTATCTAAAATGGTAACATGACACCCAAAAGGTCTTATGTAGCTAATCATTGGTTTATGGCCAAACAAAAGCTCATAAGGAGTTTTGTTTTGAGGTTTATTCCACCTTAAACCCTATTGAAGATATAACAAGCATATTAACTGCTTCTGTCCCAAGAAAGTAGTTGGTAAGAGTGAGTTCAGCTACAAATCCTAGATTCAGCCTTCAAATTAAGGGTCATGTTTTCAATTCTTTTCATCAGCAACTCCATTTATGTTGTGTAGTTCGGGCATTGCTATACTCTTGTTTTATTCCCTTGTTCCTATAAAATTCAAGCATATTTCTATTCTTAAATTCAGTACCATTATCTGATCTAATGATTTTAACCCTATGATTAAGCTGGTTTTCAATCTGCCTAATAAAGTTCTGAAGAATGCCACTTGTTTCATCCTTAGAGGCCAAAAAGAATTCCCACTAAAATCTGTACAATCATCAGTAATTACAAGGCAATAACTTGCATGATTAATACTCTTTACAGAAGTAGGCCCAAAAAGATCCATATGCAAGGTGTGTAATGGCTCAGTGATCATTCTTTCTAATTTAGCCTTGCAGGAGGCCCTGTGTTGTTTACCTTTTTGGCAGGCAACACATGTATGGTCATTTTTGAAAACCTTGGAAGGTAAACCTCGTACAAGATTTCCCTTCACAAGTTTGTTTAGGTTTTTAAAATTTATATGACCTAACCTCCTGTGCCACAATTTAGATTCATCAGATGTGGCTTTTGCAATCAAACAGGCAAAACTTTTTGCAGGACCAGGTGTCTTCATATCAAAACTGTACATATTGTGTTGTCTAGGGACCTTTAGAAGTATCTGATTTTCATCAGGCATCTTAAAGTCAGGAGTCACAACAAGACATTCAGTTTCAGTAAAAAGAACCTTGTGCTGCTTATCACATATTTGTGATATAGAGAAAAGATTAAAATGCCCTAGTTCTTTTACAAAAGACACACTATCAAATTCTAAATTACCAACTTTTATTCTACCTTTACCAGTTATGTAACATTTGCTACCTCCAAAGGTAACAGACCCCCCTTTGAATTCGTCAAAATCATCCAGGTGATCTTTGTTACCAGTCATGTGCCCTAAGCATCCACTATCAAATATACCTCTATCTCCCATGTTCTTGAGTGGATGATCCTGCACATGAAAAAGAGAAATTAGTTTCTCTTAGGGACCCAGGCCTTTACAGGCTTAGGTATGCCTTGTGGACCTTTAGCATTCACAGTTCTAATAAAAGTTGGTCCACTATCACAATTGGAGTTTGGTCTAGTGTTCCTCCAATTATAACCTGCTGAGGTCTTAACAGCAGTACCCCAATTTCCCTTTACAGCATTAAAATAAGACATTTTTGCTGTATTTCTATCAATGGGTCTTCTCACAGGTGAATGAGATTTAGAAAAATGCCTTCTTTGATTAAATTTATTCACCTAGGGTCTTTTAGGACTAAAGCTGTTTGAGGTCCTGGTAGGTACTGGCTGTCTAGATCAAACAATATTAACATTAGAACTACCAGTATTAACTCTAGGCCTAACAGAATTAACATTTGTCCTACCAGTATTAATATTAGGCCTAACATAATTAATGTTTGGCCTACCAGTATTCAGTTGTACTGATCTAGGAACAAATTTATTAGCATGATTAACCCTGTTTGCATTAGTCCATACTGGTTTTTCCACTCTGTTACCAGTAGTAAAAACCCTTTGTTTCTTGATCTCAGCCTCTCTTGCTATTTTCTTTTCATAAAAGTCACAATCTTTGATCAAGTGACTTAGGCTTCCACAAACAAAACACTTTTTCTTGATGAAAGAATAACCTTCTCCTAGTTCTCTTTCCATCATTTTATTCCAATTCTTTCCTTTAACTTCAGGTGTCCCTTGATTTTTCATTTGTTGCCTAGGAGTTTTTACGTGTGTTGCACAACTAGGTTCAACTTCTTTTGATTCAGACACAACTTTTTCATTAGTTGTAACAGACTTAGACGTATACATCTCATTTGGTACACTTATACTTTCTGATTCAGACTCAGAAGAGTGCTCAGAGGGATTTCCTAAAGATCCTTCACTGTCATTTGATTGACAGGTAGAATGCTGAGTGGAGTTGTCATCTGAGTCACTAATTTCAGGCTTTTGAGGTCCCTTTTTACCATAAACATACAAAGAATCATCAATTTCCTCTTGTGGTTTAGGAGTATAGTCTCCATTTAATGGATGTGGAACTCCTTTGAAATTATCAGTCTTTGAAAATCTATTGTATAAAGGTTTGTTAAGAAAATCTTCTTTTGTACAATTAAAGACAGTACGATTCATTTCTTCCTCATAGCTTAAAACCTATTTGTTTGATTGTATTTCATATCCTAAGCCAACTTTACTATTTGAAGTCATACCTGAATCAACTAATTTCTAAAGGTTTTTAGAAGAATTTTTCCATGAATCTACTGTTTTTCGCAATTGTTCCTTTTCTTTTACAGCTTTCATTCCTATTCTCCTATATCTTTTAAGCTTTTCATCTTTTGCATATATTTCATTTGCTTGAAATGTAAGCTGTTCATTTAGAGATAATTGCTGCTTTTGAAAAGTAACAATTTAAGCTTCTAATTTCTTAATAGCTAGAGTATAGGCAAGTATTTTTGCTTCTTGTTCACCTAACTGATTTGTTTGTTCATCACACAGTGTTTTAAGCTTATTATATGAATCAATGCAAGTTTTAAAACATAATGATACCTCAGTATTTGAGCTGATTGCCATGAGTGCATGATTTGTCTTTTCTTCCTCTACTGTATGTTCTCCCCAATTGACAACACCATCATCCATAGTCAGCAAACAGTTCTGATTCTGCCCTTTCTTTCCAGCTCATTGATCTTGATAAAAAGAGTCTCTCTTCTTTCCATCATTTATCCCCTTGGATGGACATTCCCTAGCAAAATGACCAGTGTTGTGACATTTGAAACATTCAAGCTTCTTTTTGTCAAAACCAATAGGTTTGTTTCCATCAATCCGGACTCTCCTTCTAGTCTTCTTATAAAACTTCTTCATTCGAATAGCAATCATTGCTATCTGCCAGTTTATGTCCATAAACTTCTTCATGTCGAATAGCAATCATTGCTAACTGCCAGTTTAATTGTCCGATTCTTTAATGTCACACATCAATCTATTTCTAGGATCTTCTATCTTCATGAAGCAAGTCTAGATCTTTCTGATTGTTTGGCAACGAGAGAATAAATAACTACATCAGCACAACCAACAGGACCTCTCTTTCTGGAATATTGTTTGAAATAAGGAGAAGGAGTATAAGAACAGTAGGCACATTTATGACCAACTTAACCATGGTAGATCGCTGCTGCATTGCTAAGGTGAAACAAAAGCAACATTTTGAGCACTTGCAGAAGATTTTGAGGTAGTTATGAGTTCTTGCTCAAAAACCTTAAGGTTATTATACAACTCATCAATGGACAAAGTGTCAACATCTAGTTTGGTTCTCATTGTCATTGCCAACTGAGAAACTTGTGATTTGCATCCTCAGTTGATACTTTAGCACCATGGGCTTCCAACTGTTAGAGTAGTTGTTGGAACCTATCATATCCCTTTTCTAACCCTTCTGAACTTGATATAGTAATTGCTTCAAATTGAGAAGTCTGCCTTCTGAATGGAATACTCATGTTGTGGTCTGGAGGAATAAACCTGATCTAGACACAATGAGCTTTGATGATCTCTACAACAATTTCAAGATTGTTGAACAAGAGGTTAAAGGAACTGCAAGCTCAAGCTCAAGCTCAAATTCTCAGAACATGGCTTTTGTGTCATCTCCTAGCAGTACTAATGAAGTTAATACTGCTTATGGAGTTAGTACTGCTAACACTCAAGTCAGCCCTGCTAGCACTCAAGTTAGCACTGCTAGTACTCAAGTTAGTACTGCTAACTTAAGTGATGACACTGTTTATGCATTTTTGGCCAGTCAACCAAACGGGTCTCAACTTGTATATGAGGACCTTGAACAAATCCATGAAGATGACATAGAAGAGATGGATTTGAAGTGGCAGTTAGCATTGCTGAGCATGAGGACAAGAAGGTTTTTCTAGAAAACTAGTAAAAAGATCACTATCAATGGGAGTGACATAGCTGGATATGACAAGTCTAAGGTGAAGTGTTTCAACTGCCACAAGATAGGACACTTTGCAAGGGAATATAGAGGACCTAGGAACCAAGATAGCAGGAATAGGAATCAAGACAGCTCTAGAAGGACTATAAATGTGGAAGAAACTTCTTCAAAAGCCATGGTGGCTATTGATGGAGCTGTTTTGACTGGAGCTATATGGCAGATGATGAAGTTCCTACAAACATGGCTCTTATGGCTTTTTCAGACTCTGAGGTACATAATGACAAAACTTGTTCAAAAACCTATCTAAAAAGCTTTGAAACTCTTAAAACTCAACTTGATGATTTAAGAATAGAGTTTAACAAATCTGAGTTCAATTTAGCTACTTATAAAAGAGGGTTAGCATCTGTAGAAGAGCAACTTGTCTTTTACAAAAAGAATGAGGTTATTTTTTGTGAGCAACTTGTTGTTCTAAAAAGAGATATCTCATATAAAGACTCAGAAATTAGTATGCTTAAAAGTGAGTTAGAAAAGCTTAAGCAAGAAAAAGAAAGCAATCAACTTAAAATTGAAAATTTTGATAATGCTTCTAAGAGTCTAGACAAATTAATAGGGAGTCAGATAACTGATAAAAGTAGAAAGGGTGTGGGGTTTGTAAGCTATAATGTTGTTCCACCTCCCCATACAGGGTTATTTTCACCCCCAAATCTTGATTTGTCCTACTCTGGTCTAGAGGAGTTCCAACAGCCTGAGTTTGAAGGCTATGGACCTAAGACTAGTAAGAGTGTTAGTGAAGATATTTCTAATGAGGTTAGGGAATCTCCTGATGCCCCATTGGTTAAGGAGTTGGTGTCAGATGATAAGTTAGAGAAGAAAACTGTTTTTCCTACTGTTGCTAAGATAGAATTTGTTAGACCTAAACAACAAGAAAAACCAGTTAGGAAACCAGTTAAGTATGCTGAAATGTATAGGTCACAAAGTCCTAGGGGAAATCAAAGAAACTGGAATAATCAGAAGTCCCAACAGCTAGGAAGTGACTTTGTGATGTACAATAAAGCTTGTTTTGTCTGTGGAAGTTTTGACCATGTGCAGGCTGACTGCAATTACCATCAAAGGGAAAGGGTGGTATCTGGGAATAATTATAGCAAGGGTGGATGCATTATCTTAAAAAAAGGCTCACCCTAGTGCTCACAGGAACATGGTTCCAAAAGCAGTTTTAATGAAAACTGGCTTAAGACCACTTAATACTGCTAGGCCTGTTAATACTGCTCATCCCAAAACTACAGTTTATAGTGCTAGACCAATGTCATGTTTTTCTAAATCAGCACAATCAACTATAAAGAGGCCCTATCAAATAAGAACAACATTAACTAACAAAAATTTTAGCCAAAAAGTTAATACTGCTAAGGGAAAATTTTATACTGCTAGGCTAAATTCAATAGTAGTTAATGCTGTTAGGGAAAATCAGGTTAATGCTGTTAAGGCCTCAGCATGTTGGGTTTGGAGACCTACCAAACTTAATAGTGCATCAAATACATTGACTGAACATTAATTATGTTGATGCACGAGGCAGATCCAAGTCAGTGATGGCTTGGGTCCCTAAAGGAAACTAATTTCCTTATTTTTATGTGCAGGGTCATCCACAAAAAGAAGATCAAGGCTATGTTGATAGTGGATGCTCAAGGCACATGACAGGGAACATGTCTTATCTCTCAGACTTTAAGGAATTTGATGGAGGATATGTTACCTTTGGGGGAGGAGCCAAAGGAGGGAAAATTACTAGTAAAGGAACTCTTAAAACTGGTAAGCTTGATTTTGAGGATGTGTACTTTGTCAAGGAGTTACAGTTTAACCTTTTTAGTGTTTCACAGATGTGTGACAAAAAGAACAATGTTCTTTTTACTGACACTGGATGTTTTGTTCTGTCTCCTGACTTTAAGTTAGCTGATGAGAGTCAGGTTTTACTTAAAGTTCCTAGAAAGAACAATATGTACAGTGTTGATATGAAGAATATTGTTCCTAAAGAGAGTTTAACTTGTCTTGTTGCAAAGGCCACACTTGATGAATCAATGCTATGGCATAGGAGGCTAGGTCATGTAAATTTTAAAACTATTAATAAACTTGTTAAGGAAAATCTTGTGAGAGGTTTACCTACAAAACGTTTTGAAAATGACCAAACTTATGTTGCTTGCCTTAAGGGAAAGCAACACAAAGCCTCTTGTAAGATCCCAAGATTCAGAACCTTTACTCAGAACTTTATCATGTTGCATATTACTTGTTTGGTCCAACTATTGTGAGCAGCATAATGAATAAGAAATATTGTCCTAGTTGTCCACTGATGGATATAGCAGATTACTTGGGTTTTCTTTTAGCAACAAGGAGAGACAAATAGGATTTTTTAAGAGCTTTATAACTGAATAGAAAATCTAGTTGATCAGAAAGTAAGATAATTAGATGTTACAATAGAACCATAGTTCAAGAATAGAGTTTTATTGAGTGGAGTTTATTTGTGAAAAGAAAGGCATTAAGAAGGAATTTAGTGTAGCTAGAACTCCTCAGCAAAATGGTGTTGCTTTGCTGAGAGGAGAAATAGAACACTAATTGAGGCTGCTAGAACTATGTTAGCTGACTCTAAATTACCTACTACATTTTGGGCTAAAGTAGTTAATACTACTTGCTATGTGCAAAATAAGGTATTAGTAGTTAAGCCTCATAACAAGAACCCTTATGAACTATTTTTTTTGTTAAAGTAGACACCTGCTTTAAGCTTCATGAGACCATTTGGGTGTCATGTTACCATTCTTAATACCTTAAATTATTTAGGAAATATTGATGGAAAGTCAGATGAAGGATTCTTTGTTGGATACTCAATGAATAGTAAGACTTTTAGGGTATACAACATTAGAACTAGTAAAGTAGAAGAAAAATTATATATTAGATTCTTAAAGGATAAGCCTATTATTGCAGGTGATGGACCAAAGTGGCTATTTGATATTGATGTTCTAACAAAATCAATGAATTATGTGCCAGTTGTTGCAGGTACAAACTCTAATGATTTTGTAGGTACAAAAGAAAGTATTGGTACAAGTCATTCTAGCAAGGAGACAGGATCTAGCCAAGACTACATTTTGATGCCACTATGGAAAGATGGTTCACTATTTGATTCTTCTTCAAATAATGCTAGTAATGATAAACCATAACCTCCTAGTGATGCTGGAAAGAAGGATGATGAAGGTGTATGTAAAGAAAGTGGAATTGCTGATCAAGAGATGGCCCAAAAAAAAAATACTCCAAGATTTAATACTGCTGGGCCAAGTATTAACACTAAACCAGTCATGTTTTCTTTGTGAGATAATGCTACACTTGAAGTCACACATGCTGATTTCTTTGGTGATGAAACAAAAGTGAATATGATCAACATTACTACCACATATCTAGTTCCTTCTACTCCAAATACAAGAATCCATAAAGATTATTCACTTGATCATGTGATTTGTGATGTATAGTCTCGTGTACAGATAAGGAGAATGACAAATACTACAAATAAACAAGGGTTTATTAGTGCTGTTTATAAAGAGAAAACTTATAAAGATTTTCATACTTGTTTGTTTGCTTGCTTCCTATCCCAGGAAGAACCCAAAAGGATTGCCAAAGCTCTAAGTGATTCAGCTTGGGTAGAAGCAATGCAGGAAGAGCTTCTATAGTTTAAGCTACAAAAGGTTTAGGTACTAGTAGATTTGCCTAAGGGTAAGAGGGCTATTGGTACAAAATGGGTTTTTAGGAATAAAAAAGATGAGAGAGGCATAGTGATTTGGAACAAAGCAAGGCTGGTTGTACATGGACATACTCAAGAAAAAGGCATAGACTATGATGAAGTGTTTGCCCCTGTAGCAAGAATTGAGGCAATAAGGCTGTTCTTAGCCTATGATTCCTTTATGGGATTTATGGTGTATCAGATAGATATGAAGAGTGCTTTCCTTTATGAAAGGATTAGAGAGGAGGTATATGTTTGTCAACCTCCAGGGTTTGAAGATCCTAACTATCCAGACAAAGTCTACAAGGTAGTGAAAGCACTTTATGGTTTGCATCAAGCTCCAATAGCCTGGTATGAAACCTTGGCCAAGTATTTATTGGACAATGAGTTTCACAGAGGAAAGATAGATCATACCTTGTTTATCAAGAAGCACAAAGGGGATATTTTGCTTGTATAAGTCTATGTTGATGACATTAACTTTGGCTCTACAAAGAAGGAGTTGTGTACTGAGTTTGAGAAACTGATGCATGACAAGTTTCAGATGAGTTCTATATGAGAACTCACTTTCTTCTTAAGGTTACAAGTGAAGCAGAAAGAAGATGGGATATTTATCAGTCAGGATAAATATGTAGCTAACATATTGAGGAAGTTTAGTGTAACACCCTCATTTCAGCGTCATGTCAGTGGAAGAGTCAAATGGTGTTACGTCATAGCACAATAACTCAAATCATAGAAAACGACTCAAAAAGAGACGTTTTAAGAAAATCTCATTCATTCGAATAATAAAAGTTTACATCACGGTCCCAAATAAGTTTTACAACATCATACAACGTTTTACAAAACATTTTCGAATGAATAATTATTTAGCGGGCCTTCATATCTCCATTAATCCGAATTACCTTCAAGTAACCGAAAGATAAACATCAGAAACGACAACAATAATGTTGAGTGAAATCATCGATTTTTAGATATATATATATGATAAACAATACAAAATTTCCGAACACAAGTATCATTTTTCAAGTTTTCGGATATATATCCGAATATAATGCCACTATACACCCTCGCTTATGAGTGTATCTTATACTCTAACAATGCTCGTGGTGTTATGTTCCCAAACACAAGAAGATAGCTATCGTCACGATCGAAGAGGTAATCTCCAAATAGTACTATTTCATGTATAAGCGTATGCCTTTTTCCCGGCAATTAACAATTCATGATTTCCGCGGGACTTTTATTTAGCGAGTTAAGCTAACTTATAATAATCAAGAATACTAGCATACATTCGGGTCCCTTGTGTTCTATTTTAAAAACAAGCATGTTATCTCCCTCGCGGGTTTCTAAAACAATTAAAGTGTAAAAATGCGAGGCTATGAACTCACTTGATAATATCGGAAGAAAATAGATCGGCGATAAACGAACTTGGACGTCGGCACGTAATCACCCGAAACCTATACAAAATGTATGGGTTTTAGGTTTTTATGTCGGTAAAAATTAATAATGACTCTAAAATAGACAAGTATGTATATGTAGATATATTTCAAGTTATAATTGGGTAAGTTAAATCACACTTAAGTTTTCTAAGTAAAAAGTATGTCATTTTTACTAGTTTTATTAATTGCTAAATTTTACTAGTTTTAACCCAATTGGTCCAAAAAGCCCAATAGGCCCAATTATAAGCCCATTAAGTACTTTGGTCCATTTTAATAGTCCATGATCAGGCCTTAGTCCAATTATTAGGCCCAAGTGGGTTGGGCCCAATGCTAAGCCCAATAGGTCCATTTTAATACCTTGGTGTAATTGGGCCTAGTGGCCCATTTAAGTCTTATGGCTTAATTTAAGCTTACTAGTAATACTTGAAAATTTTTCGGGTTTTCGAGATTGATACAAAGTTATTATCAGTAGGTTATGTATATGAAAATCCCAAGAGATGGGTCCTACCATCTCGGGTTTTAGTCATAAAATTACCGTAATAGTTGTAGTGTTTTTATAGACGTAAAAGTTTGTACGTATTTTATGTTTACAAAAATTAGCATATCTCATTAACCGTATATGGTATAATTTCAAATTTTATATCAAAATTTACATAATTAAGTATAGATTACAGTTTATGAACTATTTTTATACCAATTTTTATTTTACATATACTTATACCACTTTTTACACATAAAGGTAAATTTTATGATTTGGCTGAAAAACTTAGTTTCGCCATTTTTGATGCCATTTGAAAACCATAATGATCTGAGAAACCATCCAATTGATTCTATTTCTTCATATGTTTAGCTACAATTCATCTCTTTTTAGTTTTTATCAACTCAATTCGTATGTATCACTTTTTATTCAATCAAGACAGCAAAGTCAGATTAGGTATCTTTTGGTAAAATGAGTGTATCTCACTCAATTTTTACTTTCCATTGGGAATCCAACTTGCCCCATTATCACAAAATATAGATCTACCACTTTCTCAAGCAATATGACCCATTTGACTAACCTAGATATTCGAATATTACTGATCTTTACAGCCCTAGTTTTTCTATCAACTTTTAACAATTTAGATCATTAGTTTAATCATTTTAACCTAGATCTAAACACTTGCAACCCCATAAAACTTTCTTGATCATCATATATATCACTTTACATATACATTTGGAATGAAGAAAAATACAAGGATAGAATGATAACAAAGTTTATAAAATTTTACCACAAGAAAAATGGTGATGATGATTAAATGCTCAAAAGAAATAGATGAGACTACAACTTCAAACTTGGTCTTCACCCTTATTGTTTTTTTTCACCAATTTCTTTACCCAAAACTTGATAGACTTCTTGATTAACTTCAGCCTCAATGTGGTTATATGATGGTTTTTTATGGGTTTTAAATATTAGGAAATGGATTACAAGGGTTAAGGTTTAATTAGTAATAATTGTGATTGAAGAAAATTGATAACATTGGTGTTCTTGGTGTCATAGCTCACGGCAAGGAAGAGGGAAAACAAGAGGTGTGTGTGAAATTTTTCTTAACTATGAGAAAATGATAGTGAGATTTGGTTTTGAAAGATTTACACATGCAATGGACTAGGACAAATGTCCTAGTCTCTCATTTCCTTGTGCCACGCCACCCTTGTGGTGGTTTTACAAGATTTTGTTAATTTATTAATAGTAATAATAATGTTTAGGGTATAGATTTTAAGATAGGTAGGTAGTTTTGAGGCTAACGGGTATTAACGTAAAATAAAACGAGAGTTAAGGCGAAACCACGAAGTAAAAACGAACAAGATAAAAATAGTTCTACGAAAATTGGGATACTTTTCTGAGAATTTTAAATTTCGTACGGTACTAGACGAACAATAATTATAAACATCGCTCGTAATAATTTTACGTAAGGTACGAAAAGAAAATGCACGTAATACGAAAAATAAAAACGAATGAAATAAAAATATTTCTACGGCATTTTGAAAATATAAACGTCGATGCTTAACGTAGGATTCGCCGATTCTTTGTAAACGTCGCGTAAATTACAATATAAGCCTTAATTTCTTCCCGGTTAGTCGTGAGTTCATAAACCAACATAAAAACAAGAATTATATTTAATACTCGAGAATAAAATAACGACCTGAAATTGACGGATTGTCACAGCCTTCCTTCCTAAAAAGGGATCTTCGTCCTCGAAGATCGATTCATTTTCTTGCCCTTTTCTTGTTAAAGTCAAAAAGATGTGGGTACTTCTTCCACATTTGGTCTTCTCTTTCCCAAGTGTATTCCGGTCCACGCTTTGAGTTCCATCGAACTTTAACTATCGGGATTCGACTTTGCTTGAGTTGTTTCTCCTCTTTATCCACAATTTCAATTGGTTCTTCAATGAAATGTAATTTCTCGTCGATCCTTATTTCATCCAAAGGGATAACCAGATCTTCGTCTGATAGACATTTCTTCAAGTTAGATACATGGAATGTATTGTGTATTCCTTGAAGTTCTCGGGGTAATTCCAGTTTATATGCCACCGGACCTATTCTTGATAAAATCTTGAATGGTCCAATATAACGGGGACTTAATTTCCCACGTTTTCCAAATCGAACAACACCTTTCCACGGTGATACTTTCAGCATAACTTTGTCACCCACTTCGAACTCCAAAGGTTTACGTCTCACATCCGCATAACTTTTCTGTCTACTACGAGCAGCTAATAATCGGTTCTTGATTTGCACAATCATCTCTGTCGTTTCACGAATCATTTCTGGTCCCGTGAGTTGGGCATCTCCAACCTCACTCCAACATACAGGCGATCTACATTTCCTTCCGTATAGAGCTTCAAAAGGTGCGGCTTTAATACTAGCGTGATAACTATTATTGTATGAGAATTCAGCCAAAGGTAAGTGCTTGTCCCAGCCACTACCAAAGTCAATCACGCAAGCACGCAACATGTCTTCTAATGTTTGTATCGTTCTTTCACTCTGGCCATCAGTTTCAGGATGGTAAGCAGTGCTCATATCCAAATTTGTCCCCAAAGATTTTTGAAGAGATCTCCAAAATCTTGAAGCGAAACGAGGGTCTCTGTCTGAAATAATCGACACAGGCACCCCGTGCCTACAAACAATCTCCTTCAAATACAATCGAGTGAGCTTCTCCATTTTATACTTCTCATTCATCGGAATAAAGTGAGCAGATTTAGTTAATCGGTCAACAATGACCCAAATTGAATCATATCCAGATGGTGTTCTTGGAAGCTTTGTAATGAAATCCATTGTAATTCTCTCCCATTTCCAAACAGGGATTTCCGGCTGCTGAAGTAATCCTGACGGCTTTTGGTGTTCAGCCTTGACTTTAGCACATGTCAAGCACTTACTGACATATGTTGCAATATCAGCTTTCATCTTCGGCCACCAGTATAACTTTCTCAAATCATGGTACATTTTATCCGATCCATTGGGGGGGGTGGATGAATGGAATATTTTGATTTATGAGATTCCAACATGATTAGGTCTCTCAATCCTCCAAATAATGGTAACCATACTCGTCCCTTCAGACATTTCGTACCATCGGATCTAACTTCAAACGGCTCCCCTTCGCCACGGAATCCTTCGGCACCAATGTTTTCCTCCTTGCACGCTTCAACTTGTGCATTTCGAATTTGTTCGGGTAAATTGTTATGTACCGTTACCACTAAAGCACGCACTCGAATCGGTTTCCTTTTTATTTTTTTTTTTTTTTTTTATCCTTCCTGCTCAACGCATCAGCGACAACATTCGCCTTTCCCGGGTGATAACGAATAACACAATCGTAATCACTCAGAAGTTCAATCCATCTACGCTGCCTCATATTTAGCTCTTTCTGGTCCAAAATGTATTGCAGGCTTTTGTGATCGGTGTATACCGTACATTTAGTGCCGTACAAATAATGTCTCCATAATCGAAGAGCAAAAAAACACCGCCCAATTCCAGGTCATGGTCGTATAATTTTCTTCATTCTTCTAAGTTGCCTAAAGCGACCAATCACTTTTTCTCGCTGCATCAACACAGCTCCAAATCCTTTAAGAGACGCATCACAAAACACAACAAAGTCTTCGCTTCCTTCAGGTAGTGATAATATTGGCGCACTACATAATTTCAGCTTCAATGTTTGAAATGCCTCCTCTTCGTCGTCGCCCCACACATACGGCTTATTTTTCTGAGTGAGTTTAGTTAATGGTTTGGATATTAGAGAAAACTCCTTAATAAACCTTCGATAATAGCCTGACAAACCAAAAATAGTCGCACTCCCGTTTGTGTAGTCGGAGCAGCACAATTTTTAATGTCATCAATCTCTGCAGGGTCAACATGAACTACATACTTCTATCACATGGCCAAGGAATGCACGGAATCAGCCAAAAATCACACTTCGAAAACTTGGTGTACAATTTTTCGCTCCATAGCAAATTCAAATAGAGTCTTCAAATTTACCAATTTCTTACTTTATTCTTGGAATTGATCATAAATGTTCATCGATGAATACAATTACGAACTTATCAAGATACGGTTTGCACACGCGATTCATCAAGTCCATGAATACTGCAGGTGCATTAGTCAGTCCAAAAGGCATTACCTGAAACTCATAGTGTCCATAACGAGTTCTAAACGCTGTAATTGGAATGTCTTCCTCGCGTATGCGAAGTTGATGAAGATAACCATACCATAATCAATCTTCGAATAAACACTAGAACCTTGCAGCTGATCAAATAAGTCATCAATCCTCGGTAATGGGTATCAATTTTTGATCGTTAACTTGTTCAGTTCACGGTAATCAATGCACATTCAGAACGATCCATCCTTCTTTTTTACAAACAACACTCGCTCCCCATGGTGACAAGCTCAGTCGAATAAAACCCTTTTCCAACAACTCTTGCAGCTGCTTGGACAACTCTTTCATTTCGGTTGGTGCTAAACGATATGGCGCACACGCCACAGGTGCAGCACCGGGAATAAGATCAATACGAAATTCAACTTGCCTGGATGGCGGAAGTCCGGGTAATTCATCAGGAAATACCTCGGGAAAATCTCGGATAACAGGAACATCTTCTAATCGTTTCTCCTTCGATTCTTGTTCGGTTACTTGAGCTAAGAATAGCTCACAACCCTTCTCGATATACTTTTGAGTCTTAATGCAGGAAACGATCTTCAATCGGGAATTATTTCTATTACCTTCGATAACCAACGTCTTACCTTTCAGGGGAATCCTAACCTTTTTCTCTCCACATAAAATAGCAGCATCATATCTTGATAACCAATCCATCCCAATAATGATATCAAAACTTCCCAGTTCTATTACCATCAAGTCGATTGGAAAAGAATGGTTTAAAAGGTTAAGTGTACATCCTATTAATACATTATTGGTACTTACTACTTTTCCGTCGGCCAGTTCGACTTCATAGCTAGTATCTAACTCAACCGGTTTAATATCAATAAGGGTACTAAAATTTGTAGATACAAAACTTTTATCGGCACCCGAATCAAATAAAGCAGTAGCATATCGGTTGTTAAGTAAGAACGTACCAGTAACGACTTTCGGATCTTTTGAGCATCCACAGCTCCTAACTTGTAAACAGCTCCACGATTATTTCCATCCTGACCATTCCTTCTCAATGTAGGGCAATCTCTCTTTAGGTGACCCTTTTTGTTGCAATTGAAACAAGTCACATCTCTCTTGTCGGGGCACCTACAAGCAGCAGTCTTGTGCCCTAACTTACCACACTTACCGCACTTCCAACAATCCCCATTATGCTTCTTGTTCTTGCATTTCGGACAAACCTCGTTGTCATTTGATACAGCATTGGTCATGGCTCCAGCATTAGCCCTTCTTTGGTTTTGTCGGTTGTTGTAGTCACGTCGGTTGTCACCACGACCACCACGATCTCCTTCACCCTTTCTCTTTTCACCTTCATGAACCTCATCATTTTTATCTTGGATTATTTGTCCCATAAGCTGATAAGCCATACGGACAGCCCCCCCCCCCCCCCCCCACCCCGCATTGTCAATAGTAGCTGGTTGCGACGAGGTCACATCACCACGTATGTTCTTCGATAATCCACGAATGTATTGCTCCACCTTCACCTGCTCAGGCTCCACCATTCTGGGACACAACAGGGCCAGTTCATGGAATCGGTTTGTATATCCATCAATGTCAGTCCCTTTTAATTTCAAATTGTACAATTCTTGCTCTAGTCTTTGCAACACACTTCGAGGACAAAACTCCTCGGTCATCCACCTTCTTACTTCAGCCCATGGAGTACCATTTGCAGCATCAATACCCATGGAAGCAGTTCTTCCATTCCACCAAGTCAACGCACGACCTTGGAGGGTGGCGGATGCAAATTTCACCTTATCCTTTTCCCTACAGTCACTTATTCGAAACACAGATTCCAATTTCTCAAACCACTGACATAAACCCACGGCACCTTCAGTGCCTTTAAAAGTGTGTGGGTTACACTTCATGAAGGTCATGTAAGTACACCCAGTAACTTCAGCTTCCACTGGTCCGGCACCACCAATTCCAGCACCATCGGCTCTAGTGCCAACTGTTCCAGCACCACCGGCTCCAGCACCACCGGTTCCATCACCACCGGCTCCAGCACCACCGGTTCCATCACCACCGGCTCCAGCACCACCGGTTCCATCACCACCGGCTCCAGCACCACCGGCTCCACGGTTCATATTTGCCATAAATTCATTCATGGATGTGGTAACTTGGTCTCTAATAATCTCGCGCATACGAGCCTCAGACATAGGTTTTGGCGGCATGATCCTGTTACAACACAAATCAAATCATAATGAGTATTCATTCAATGATTGTATTAAGCAAAAGGAACAATTTAGAAGAAACAATAAAAGAAAGGTAACAACAACACAACATAGAATTAGAACCAAAAGATAGTCATTTCATTAATCACCAACAAGTTACAAGTTGCATTGTCATACATTACATGTCACCATCTAATGTTATACAACTCCAAAAGACTAGTCCTACTAACTGACATCGCAGTTTAGTTAGTGATTTACAAAAGATACTACAAATGATAAACTAATCTACTAAGAGTCACTAGGTGGTCCCCGTGGCTCAGAAGGTCCATCATCCCTGTCCGACTTCTTTGACTTCTTCCTCGGACGTCCATCATCTTCATCATCAGAGGGCGGCTTAGGAACCGCTCCCTTAAGAACCATCTCCCAATAAAACCTCCTGTTCCAACCAATGGACTCATGCAACCTCCTCTCCGCACTAGCACAATCCATGCGAGCAATCACTAACTGCATCTCCTTATCCTCCAACTTCTTCTTCAAAGTTGCATTTTCCCCACTCTCAAGAATCTTCAACCTCTCAACCACATTACTCAAGGTCTTTTCAACATTACCCAAGTCATAATCAAGTATCTTTCTTTCCTTCTCACCTATCTTAATCTTCGAGTCCAAAAGAGCAGTCTCAGTACGGTTGGTACCCACCTCGGCCTCAATAAGTCTAGCTCGAGTACGGGTAGCCTCCAAGTCACGCCTCAATGCCCAAGGTTCCAATCCACCAACATATGATGAGTCACGTGCAGCAGATGACTCTCCCACCTCATACATACCCCTCGGGAAATCACGGATAGCAAACGGCCTTTGGGTATCAGTCCCAACAGTAGGCCTAGGTGCAATATCAGCCTCCTCGTCCTCCGACTCAGAATCAGATGACTCAGAATCAGACGATACAGAATCAGATGACTCTGCATTAGGCGGCTCAGCAATAGGTGGCTCGGAATCAGAAGACTCGGCAGGTGGGGGCGGGGTTTGGTCCCCCTCCACCTCATAAGGAAAGATCAACTCTGCCTCATCATCACCCTCAATCTCGACATCCTCATCCTCGATATCCTCATCATTAACATTCTCATTCATATCATCATCCTCCTCTAACCAACCATTCATATTACCGGGCTGTGGGTTAGGATGTTGGGCAAACTGATCCCCATGCCCAATATTTGGTTCCGGTTCTTCTTCGGGTTCTTCCTCAGGTTCTTCTTCAGGTTCTTCTTCAGGTTCTTCTTCCTCATCCCCATCATAATCTACTAACTCCTCATCATCGGGAATGTCAACCATTTCGTTGGGATCATGGGCATCCTCAACGTGGTATGGCTCAGAATAACTGGGTATACTTAGGTAAAAGCTTCGTCGACTCGTTGTTGAGTTTTTAGGGTTTCTCCATGACAATCTGCGTCGTATAAATATCTCGTATTAGTATTAAATAATTACATAATTAACATTTAATAAATTTACAACATATATATAAATTCATATATATATATATATATATATATATATATATATATATATATCAAAATAAAACTTCTCAATCCGGTCTTGTCGGTAATTCGGAGATTCTTCTTGCACCGTTATAGTCAAAAGATTTCAAAAATTCTTTTATTCATTTTCTTCTTTTGAAAATCTTTTGTTCTCTATAACTTAGGCTCTTGATACCAATCTGTAACACCCTCATTTCAGCGTCATGTCAGCGGAAGAGTCAAATGGTGTTACGTCATAGCACAATAACTCAAATCATAGAAAACGACTCAAAAAGAGACGTTTTAAGAAAATCTCATTCATTCGAATAAATAAAAGTTTACAACACGGTCCCAAATAAGTTTTACAACATCATACAACGTTTTACAAAACATTTTCGAATGAATAATTATTGGACGGCTTATCATATCTCCATTAATCCGAAATTACCCTTCAATTACCTAAAAAACATGCTAAAACGTCAACAATAATGTTGAGTGAATTCATAGAGTTTATATATATATAAACAATAAAAAATTTCCGAACACAAGTATCATTTTCAAAATTATCAGGATATAACGATGTGGATCAGACAACGTTATAGGGGGATTATTATAAGCCTCATGACATCGAACCTTACCATATATTCAGTAATTTTGCCCACTATACACCCTCGCTATGAGTGTATCTTATTTTCTATACAATGCATCCGTTGTGTTATGTTCCTAACACAAGACGATAGCTAGTCGTCACGGATCGGAGGTGGTAATCTACAAATAGTACCATTTCATGTATAAGCGTATGCCTTATCCCAGCAATTAACAATTCATGATATTTCCGCGGGACTTTTTATTTAGCGAGTTAAAGCTAACTTATAATAATCAAGGCTACTAGCATACATTCGGGTCCCTTGTGTTCTATTTTAAAAACAAGCATGTTATCTCCCTCGCGGGTTTCTAAAACAATTAAAATGTAAAAATGCGAGGCTATGAACTCACTTGATAATATCGAAAGAAAATAGATCGGCGATAAGACGAATTTGGACGTCGGCACGTAATCACCCGGAACCTATACAAAATGTATGGGTCTTAGGTTTCTAGTCGATAAAATAAAATTCAAAATTTAAATATGTATATATACATATGTATCTTATATGATGATCAACAATTTATAATTCCCCAAGTTTTATTCTCATAGTCTTCTATGTGTTTAACATGTACTAACTTAGCTCATTTTTCACTAGTTATTACCAATTTTTGTCCAAAGGCCCAATAGGCCCATTTATGAGTCCATTAAGTAATTTAGTCCATTTTATAAGTCCAAGACCAGATCTTAACCCATTAATTGGGCCCAAGTGGGTTGGGTCCAAAGTTAAGTCCAATAGGTCCATTCATATACATTGGGCCTAATGGCCCAATATGGTCATATAGTCCATTTTAAGCTTGTTTATGAGTTTATAGTAAATTTTCGGGTTCTCGATGTCGGGTTAAGTTTATTATCAGTAGGTTCATCATATAAAAGTTCCCAAAAGTGGGTCCTACCATCTCGGGTTTTAGTCGCAAAAACGCTTTACAATTTTTAGTATTGATATAGACGTAAAAAAAGAGTATGGATATAGACGTTATAACGTTTTTATATAGGTTTATGTTTATAAAAATAGTTGTATCTCTTTAACCATAAATAATGTACTTCTTAATATTTACATCCCTAGTTTCATATTTAAGTGTACATTATAGATTATAAGTTATTTTTATACTTTATTTTGAGTGGTCATATACTTAAAGTCATTTCTCTATACATAAGTCAAATTATTATTTTTGGCTGAAAACTCACTTTCACCATTTTTGATGCCATTTTCAAACCATAATGAATTGGTTGATCATCCAATTGGTACAGAATCTACATGATTTTATCTACATCTCATAGTTATAGGTTTTTACTTAACTCGGAGTGCAATCATGACTTTTTATACCTTCTGTCCAGCAAGGTCAGATTTGCATCACTTTTAGTAAAAGGGAATAACTCATCATTTTTAATTTCCATAGCATGGCCAATTAATACAGCACTCCCTAGACATTGCTTTACCATTTTCACAAGTAATATCACTCATTTGTCCAACCTAGAAACTCGTATTTTTCTGTTCTTTACAGCCCCTAATTTTTAAGTGTTTTCTAGTGATTTCACTAGTTGATTTATTCATCTACCACTTAGATCTAAGCATGCATGTATTGTTTTTCTCATTTGATCATCATGAACACTACATATACAACAAGAAATTTAATTTAACATACACATTTGATATGAAAATAATACAAGAATAACAAAATAAGTAGAGATTTATACCCACAAAATGATGTAAATGATGATTATCACCCAAAACAAAATGACTCCTTCACACCAAGACTTGAATCTTTACCCAAATGTTTTTGACACCACTTTATTATGACCCAAATGACTCCATAAAATCTTCAATAACTTCAGCCCCAAAATGTATGAAAACTTTCTTGAAAAAGCCTCCTAATCACTTTCAAAATATCTTCATTTTACAAGGAAATCATTGTAACCTTTGTAGTTATTATTTGGTTGGTAAAAATTTGATGAAAATGGTATGGTGGTGGTGTGGGTGGCGTCAAGAGAGAGAACAAATGCCGAATTTTGGTTAAGATTACAAGTTATGTGTGTGTGTGTTGGTCAAAATAGCCTTTTATAGGTGTAGAGCAAGTGTGCCAAGTGTTTGCTTGAAGGTTGAGGTTTGATGACACATAGGGGTCAATTGTGGATCCCTTCCACTTTTGATCCCCCTTAGGTTAATGGGAAGAGTTATAAAAAAAACTTGTCCCACATTTTGTAAATGCGGGTATTATCAAAGTCCAATATTTAAAAAGGTATGATTTGTAGTCGTTTTTCGTAAAAAGTAAAAATAGTACGAGACACGAAAAATAAAAATGAATGTAATAAAAATATTTCTATAGAAATTCGATAACATAAACGTTGATACTTAACGTAGGATTCTCCGGTTCTTCGTTGACATTACTTAATTTGCAAACGTAAACCCTAATTTCTTCCGGTTAATAGTGAGTTCACATCTCAACATAAAAATGAAAATTATATTTAATACTCGAGAATAAAATAACGATCTGAAATTGACGGATTATCACAGTAAATGTTAATGTCATTGATCAGCTGAGTAAATCTTAAGTAATACTAATGAAGTGATTCCCCCTTGATGTGAGCAAACTTATCAAACACATCATACAGTTTACACTCCCTTTCTTGCTTTGTCAATGAAGTACCTTACATTAGAAGTTGAACTCTTTCCCATAGATCCTTGGCAACTCTGTGATGATTAACAAGTGAATAGATATCAGTTGGTAGACCTTAAGGAATGATATTAGTTTCCTTTATATCATAATCAGCTTGAATTTTCTCTGTAGCAGACAAATCAGCATATTTCTTTGTCCTGGTCACCCCATTTTCTTCAATCGTAGGCCAAATGAGTGGACCACGTTCAACTGATTCAAGTATCATTCTTTTGTGCTCTTTGTTTTGCATTTATAGTTCCATTATACTTTTCCAAGAATCATACAGGTCTTTGTCCAACATTGGTGGACGATTGACACCACCAGAATGTATTATGAATTTAGCAAGAGTAGTCATTGTTACTTTGATGTTATAAGATTACTTGTTGATCGAACAGTGATAAGAAGTAATTGTGTTGAAGTGAGATGTCTTTTAGGTGTATTAATTCTTAAAACTACACGGGATTTTACAACTTTTGATTAAACCGGAGAATAACATTTCACAGGATTTTACAAATCAAAGAAATAAACTATATAATTCAAATAGGATTAATTTTCCTCTGAAACAAGGATTAATTCTCCTTAAATGTAAGGATTAAATTGCCTTTCAAGTAAGATGATTAAATCGCCTTCAAAAAGAAATAGCTAAATCACCTCTAAAAGAGAAAGTGCTAATTCGCCTTGCTCTGAAACTGATCTGGTTTAATTAAGAGAGGGAAAGAGAGACAAAAGCCTCAAACTACATGATAAACATGTTTAGAGAGAGAGAGAATAACTAGTACGGTTAGTTATACTTAAAGACTTGCTATATTTAAAACTGTAAGTAATAATTTAATACTGTCGAAGAAGAAATGCTTTGGATTGTGTTTTCTTCTTGGTGTTTGACTAACACCTTGCCATAAGCAATGCAGTAATGGTTGGATTTGGTAATAACCCATTTGAGTTTGATAGAAGGAAAATCTGTTGATTATAATGATAAAGAGAGTTAGGATAGACTTGCCAAATGGTTACTCTCAATGTACACCGGACTTGAAATCTTAAAATATTTTTCTTGAAATAAACCTGTGTCTGCCAATGACCTAATGAAGCATCTGGCATAATAGGCTAACTAGAACTCAATTAAGCTGTTTAGTTAGTCAGATAGTAACTGATCTAACTCACACTTTACCATTCTATCATTTGCATAGTATGTTAGTCTACGGACATCTGATTTAGAGAATAGCGAGCAAACGTGAATCTAATACTTGGAGTAGAGTAACACCTGCTACTGAAAATGTAAAGCTGATACTGAGATGGAAATCCTATCAAGAAGGCTCTTTTAATGAGTCTATCTGAAGACAAGCAATATTTAAACTGAAATCATTGGTTCTCACATAACAAGAGGTTAAATGTTACTGAAATGATTAAGTCTCTTCCTTTACACTTAATCCCTTCAAAAGTATGAGTGCAATATTGTTTAAAAAGAAATTTTGGGTTAATACTGCTAGGTAAAGTTAATACGGCTAGGCTTAATATTAGTACTGTTAGGCTAAACTTAGTACTGTTAGGCTACCGTTAGTACTGTTTGGGGAATAACAAATTTTTCTTAATTAAATATAGCCGTTGAGATATTTTTGCCAATTACTTCACTTATAGGTTTCCTTAATTTGGATAATTCATAATCTTTCTTTAAATCATAAGATTTCTTCAAAGATAAAGAACCGATCTTATTTAGTCGGTACAATCAAAACCTTAAGTGCTATCTATATAATCTCAATTGACTTTTCCATACACAAATACTCTCATAAAAGAACATAACCCACATCCCTAATCAAACTTTTCTCAATCAACAATGGCGAATTTGGAATTCTATGACACACACAACATGGTGGCCTACTTAAAGAAACCAGAGGGAAGTGAAGGATTTCACCAAATAGTGGATTTTCTCAATGCCAGTCACATAAGGTATGCTCTTACTAAAAATCCCACTATTTATGTTTCTTACATCAAACAGTTTTGGCAAACTGCTACTGCCAGAACACTTGATAATGGAGAAATAGAATTAACTGCTACAATAGATGGCAAAGTTAAGACTGTTACTGAGGGATCTGTTAGGAGGCATCTCCAATTAGCAGATGCTGATGGTATTAGTTCTTTGCCAACTACTAAAATCTTTGAACAACTTTCTTTAATGGGGGTATGTGTCAACTTCTAACAAATTGACCTTTCAAAAAGGACATTTTTCCCCTCAATGGAGATTTCTCATCCATACCATCCTACATTCTCTAAGTCCTAAGAAAACCTCTTAGGAACAATTTAGTTGCTTTGTAGCAATATAGCAACTGCTATTATTTGCTTGGCCACTAATAAGAAATTTAATTTTCTAAACTGATTTTTGATGGTATAGCAAAAAACTTGGATAGTAAACACAAATTTTTAATGTATCCAAGATTTATTCAAGTGTTTTTGAACAAGCACAAGAGACTGCTTCAACCTCATACAAGACTTTATATTGCTCCTACCCACACTCAAAACCTTTTTAGCAATATGAAGAGGGCTTCTAAGGGTTATACAAGGGAAGACATTCCATTGTTTCTTGCAATGATTGTTTAGGGCCTAATTTTTTAGGGTGAGGGATCAAAACACCCAGTTGAGTCCCATCACACACCCACCAGTGCTCCATCAACCTCACAACCACCAATTTCATTAACCTCTAGGAGAACAACCAGACCCAAATCTATGGTTCCTCAGCCCAGATCTCCTACTCAAACCCCTGTAGCAGATAAGACTGTCCATAAGGAGAGGGGAGACAGTGTGGAAAGGGCTGCCACTATTGCTACTAACTTAGATGCAAAGCAGGGCAGTGGTAACATAAAAAGGACCCAATCCACGACAATACCTATTGATCCTTTTCCTAAGGGAATTGGTTCAGGTGGTAGTCCCAGGCCCCAAGATACCATATTAGGGGACAAACCTGCTAAAACTTGGTTTGAGAGGTTGTCTAAACAGTCCAATGATCCACCTCTCTCAAGAGTTAACACACTTAGAAGTGGGGAGGAGATTATGAAACTATAAGAATTAATGGTTTTTTGTACAACATTGTCAAAGAAAGTGGAGAGCATGGAGACAGACTTGAAGCAGACCAAGCAAATATATGGTGATGCTTATACTAGGCTTATCAAAAAGGTGAAAAAGTTAGAGAAAATAGTTAAGTCTGGCCAAGCTAGAAGAAGGGAAAGAATTGTTGTCTCTGATGATGAAGATGATTTAGAGGATCCTTCCAAACATGGGAGAAAGATAACTGAAATTGATCAAGATCCTAGCATTTCATTAGTACAACATGATGTAGAGATTCAGGGGACGTATAGGCATGATATGAAGTTTGACTTTGACTTTGAATTTGATGCTGCTAAGGAAGTTTCTACTACTGGTGCAGTAGTTACTACTGCTAGTGTTGTTGTTAGTACTATCAGTCCTACAAGAAATACTAGAGTTTCTACTCTTGATGACATTACTATGGCTGAGATACTGGTGTATATCAAGAAGAGTGCAGCCAAAGACAAAGGTAAAGGTAAAATGGATGAATCTTAAACTGTAAAAACCAAGACAAAGTTGCAGCAAGAACAAGAAAGATTTGATTTTGAAGCAGTCGTGAGATTACAAGCTGAACTTGATAAATAAAGGAGGCAGAGGATTGCCAGGGTACATGAAGTAGCTAGCTCTTTTAATGTTGAAGAATGGGAAGACATACAAGCTAGAGTTCAAGCTGATAAAGAGTTAGTGCAGAGGTTACAAGCAGAGGAAAGAGAAAAGTACACTGAAGCTGAACAAGCAAGAATGCTTGCAGAGCTTATCAATCATAGAAAGAGGTATTTTGCTACATAAAGAGCTAAAGAAAGGAGGAACAAGCCACCCACACAGGCTCAATAGAGAACCTATATGTCTAATTATATCAAGTAAATGGGTGGTTATACACTGCAGCAGTTGAAATGTTATTCCTTTGATGAGATCAAGACTTTGTTTGAGACAACAATGAGGAGTGTAAACACTTTTGTTCCAACAGAGAGTGAAGTTGACATAGCACTTCATGAGTTAGCAGCTAGAAGTTCAAAAAGGGTTGCAGAAGAAGAACTTGATCAAGAAAGTTCTAAGAGGCAAAAGACTGATGAAATTTCAGAACTAGCTGAAGAACCAAGAGATAAAGAAGCTGATGAACTATCATAAGAAGAGCTACAACAAATGATGATAATAGTTCCAGAGCAAGGGATGAATGTTGAAGCCTTACAAACTAAGTATCTAATAATTGACTGGGAGATTTACACTGAAGGCACTAGGAAGTAGTGGAAGATCATCAGAGTTGGAAATCATACCGAGGTACATCACTTCTTTGATGATATGCTGAAAGCCTTCGACAAGGATGAATTAGTGATGTTGTGGAGTCTGGTTAAAGAGAAGTTCAATTCAACAGAACCAACATATAACAAAGAAAGAGAGATATGGGTTGAGTAGAAAAGATTATTTGAACCAGATACAAATGATGAGTTATGGAAGCTTCAAAAGCATATTTATGATTTAACTTAGAAGCTATATGATTCATGTAGAGTGCATCATGTGTCTATAGAGAAGGGAATATACATCTACATGCTGGTAGAGAAGGAGTATCCATTATCAATGGGAACTCTTACATTGATGCTAGTCGCAAAGCTCTTGGTGGATCAAGATAATGAGATGTACAGAGAACTTCTTAGGAAGATATTCATGCAGGTTGAAAGACCACGAAGATGAAGTGTTTGTAAGAATCCTCTCAGAGAACAAGGTTTAATTCAAGAAACTTGATGATTTGGAGGTAAATCACAAGTTTAGGGGAGGATTGTTGGGAATTAAAAGTCTTCATACTTAGTATTGCCAAGCCAAGAGTTAGTACTGCTCAAGTTACAACTGCCAGTACTAACCAGTTAGTACTGCTAGAGTAAGTTAGTACTGCCAGTACTAACTCAAGACTGCTGAAGTACTTAAGACTGCTAGATGAAGATTAAGACTGCTAAAGTGATAAAGACGTGTTAAGTGATTTGTGTTAACTTATTCAGTGTATATCTTATAAAGTTAGAAAGATACGTATAAGATTAGAATTATAGAAGATTTGTAGTTATCTTGTAAAGGACTCCTTAGTGTATAAAAGGAGATCCTAGGTTATGGTGTTAGATAGACATTTTTGATATATAGCTTCAAGGTTGTAAACCCTAGTACTACACAGAGTAATCGTATTATTGATAATAATAATATTGGATATTTTCAGTAATATCATTGTTCATACAGTTTACTGTTTTATTAATATTCTTCTAAGTATTAAAGAGTAGATTCCGCATACTCTTTAGTATTCACAAAGTTTCTACCATAGTTGTTTTGGAACTATCCAAAGTAACTTAACCTTTACTAGCTAAGGAATCGATCTTAAGTTTGGATCTACATTAGATTTTCTACTCTAGTTATAAAGGGCTTAAGTATGCCACTAGTCTCATCTTTAGTAGCTAGAAAGAAAACCCAACTAAACCTACTATAATCATCTGTGACAACTAGGCAATACATCTTTTTCATTAAGCTTTTTACAAATGTTGGACCAAACAAATCCATGTGCAACATATGCAAAGGTTGGCTGATTGAACTTACTATTTTGGACTTACAAGAAGCTCTATGTTACTTTACCTTTTTAACAAGCAACACAGGTTTGATTATTTTCAAAAAGTTTAAAGTTAAACCTCTTACAAGATTTCCCTTAATCAGTTTATTCATAGTTTTGAAATTTATATGTCCAAGTCTCCTATACCAAAGTTTAGATTCATCAGATGTGGCTTTTGCAAAGAGACAAGTTAGACCTCCTTTAGGAACAATATTCTTTAAATCAACACTATACATATTTTTCTTTCTAGGATCTTTAAGTAAAACTTGACTTTCATCCGTTAACTTAAAGTTTGGTGATAAAACAATACATTCAGTGTCATTAAAGAGAACACTATTCTTTTTGTCACACATTTGTGAGACACTAAAGAGGTTAAACTTTAACTCTCTTACAAAATACACATTCTCAAAATCTAAATTACCAGTTTTAATTGTACCTTTACCTGTGATTTCCCTCCTTTGGGGTTACCTTTAAAGGTAACATATCCTCCATCTATCTCTTCATAGTCAGTAAGATAGGACATGTTCCTTATCATATGCGTTGAGCATCCACTATCAATCACTCCTTGATCCTGTAAATCCATTTATGGATTGCCCTGCACATTAGATAAGAAAATTAGCTTTTTTGGGGACCCAAGCCATCACTGACTTGGATCCGCCTTGTGCATCAACATAATCAAACTTCTTTAGTGTGATTGATGTACTATTGTATTTCAAAACATGGTCTTAAACTTTATTCTTTGGTTTCTAAACCCAACAAGCTGAGGCCTTAACATCATTAACATTATTTTCCTTAACAGCATTAACTACTACTTTTGGCCTAGCAGCATTAACTACTACTTTTGGCTTAGCAGCATTAACTAATGCTTTTGGCCTAACAATATTAACATTTTTTTTATCCTTAACAGTATTAACCCTCTGATTAAAATTACTGTTTTTAAATGTTCTATTCTTATGAATGGGCCTCTTAATAGTTGAATGTGCTGTTTTAGAAAGATATGACATTGGTCTGACAGGGGTGAGTCTTTTTGGCAAAATTATGATAATTCACCCTTTTAGCATTGTTCCAAATAGGTTTTGTATTTTGAAACTGTTTTTGATTCACATTTTTACAATCTATCTGCAAGTGATCAAAACTTCTACATACATAACAAGCTTTATTAAACATCTCAAAATTACTTCATAATCTTTAAGACATCATATTATTCCAGTTTCTTTGATTGCCTCTAGGAGTATGAATGTTTTGCCTATTTTGCATAACATGATTGACAGTTTTCCTAGTAGTCTTTTCTTGCTGTTTATGTTTGACAAACTCTATCTTAGCAAAGCTAGGCTTAAATGTTTTCTTTTCAATCTTGGTCTGAGGCACATCATCTTCCTCATTATCAGACACCCAATTCTCAATAATTAGAGCACAATTATTCTTCCTAACTGCTTTAGGCTTTGCTTTACTAGCCTTAGCTTCACTGTTCTCAGCTACAGGCTTAATAACTATAGGCTCACTTGTAAACTCTTCTAAACCAGAGAATGAAAAATTAGGTTTTAGAGGCATCAAGTTTCCTGTATAGGGAGTTGGAACAACATTATACCCTAAACCTATTTTGCACTTATCAACTATTTGACAATCTATTAGTTTGCTTAAGTTTTTAGATGAATTCTCAAAATTTTCTACTGTTAGCTGAATTTCATCTTTTTGTTTTTGAGCCAGTTCTAACTTCCTTCTAAGATCTGTAATGGCTACTTCTCTTAAATGAATCTCATGTTTTAAGACCTTGATATCTTTCTCATAAACAGACTCATTTTTCTTATAAACTAGAAGTCTTGCTTATACAGACTCTAAACCTATTTTATAAGCAATAGCATTTAACTTAGATGTCCTTAAGTCTTTTAACAGTTGTTCATTTTGTTCTTTAAGAATTTTAACATTTTCCAAACAAGATGATGAACAGTTTGAATAAGTATATACCTCACAGTTAGAACTTGTAGAAGAGTAAGCCATTAGTGCAAAGTTAGTTGGACCTTCTTTTGCTTGATCACTCTAATCATAACCAGAACCATCACAAGACACCAAAGCATTAGAAGTAGTTGTCTCTACTGGCATAACCCTTCTTGTGTTCTCCCTATTCCTGTTTTCTTGGTTCCTTGGAGCCCTACACTCCCTTGCAAAGTGTCCCCTTTTGTGTCAGTTATAACACTCTACCTTGGACTTATCAAACCCAATGGTCTTAATACCTTTCACTAAAAACTTCCTTCCAGTGTAATTCAAGAATCTTCTTTCCCTCATTGTTAGCATAGCCACCTGCCACCTTAAATCTATCTCTTCTAAATCATCATGATGAATTTGTTGCAAGTCCTCATTGTCAAGTTATGGATTGTTTGGTTGACTTGCAAAGAAAGCACAGATGACAGCATCACTCAAGTTGTCAATTATTGTTGAGTTAACAGCAGTAGCTTGAGTGCTAGCAGTTGTAGCACCATGAGCAGTATTAACTGCTCCATTTGTACTGCTGGTGCTGTTTGAGGACATAAAGGCTACATTTTGTGTGTTTGTGCTTGAGCTTGATGTCCCTTTGACCTCTGGTTCATAGATCTTTAGGTTGTTGTAAAGATCATCCAAGCTTAATGTATCTATCTCAGGCTTGTTCCTCCACACAATGGTATGTGTGTTCCATTCTGGTGACAAACTTCTTAAGAACTTCTGATTCACATCTTCTTGTGAGATACTTTCACCATGAATCTCCAACTGACTGATAAGCTTTTGAAGCCTATCAAAGGTTTGATCTAACACCTCTGAGCTAGATGCAGTAAAATTTTCATACTGCTGCTTTAGAAGATTCCTCTGAGTCTTTTTAGTAGCAGCATTCCCTCCAAACCTCTTCTCAATAGCCTGCAGCAATGACTTGGCATCTTTGATGGAGTTAAACTTCAATTGATGTTCATTAGGGATGCCCATCAATAAAGTGCTTCTTGCCTTCAACTCTAACCTCCTTTGTGCCTTTTCTTCAGCAGTTGTAGGAGGTATTACTTTCTCAACACCTTCCACAAGTGTTGTTTTTGGTGCAGTGTTTCCATTCTCTATGACCTCCCATAGAGCATAGTCAACCATCTGGATGTATTGTTCCATCCTCATCCTCCAAAGCTCATACTCACCTGGTTTGAGCATAGGCACTTTTGATGCAGCCACCATATGTACTGAGTCTTGATCCATGTCTTCTTAGCAAAGTTTCTTAAAGCAACAAGCTCTGATACCACTTGTTGATCCCACTTCAATGGATCTTGAATTCCTTAGCTTGTGTAAGGTTTAGTTATGCAAGATAAATCCAACACAACTATAGTAGAAACTTTGTTTGATAATACTAAAGATTATGCGGAATCTAATCTTTAATATAAGAAGAATTCTTCAATGAAACAGTATGATAATGTGGCAAAGGAAGGTTTATGCTACCATGGTTACATTAATGCTGCCCGTTACGTGTTAGTGTTGTCCAATTAAACTTAGTGCTGCCAAAGAGAGTAACTCGTTAATGTTGTTGTCCATAAAAGGTAGTTGTTGCTTGTTTATGGAAGCTTGGAGGTTCGTGTTTGGCTATGAACTTCATTGTATGGATATTTATAGCTTTGAATCTCAACAGGAATAAGTTTGGTATAAGCTACTGATCGTTCTCGGATAGAAGTTAGTACTGCTATTGAAGTAGTTTCAACTGCTAGCTTTGTTCGATATTGAATAACACACATGGTTTGGATCTTAGATAGAAGAGAATGTTTGGTTAAATGGCTATATTTTTGGGATTAATTGCTTGAATTGATTACGGAGATAATTGTTTATCACTTATTTGGAGTTGAAGTGGAATTTCACGAGTGTGTGTTCTTATCATATCTTAAAGTCGAGTTTGGTTGGATTATGACTTTGAAGATAACTTGTTCGAGCTTAAAACCGATGTTGACGAAGACTTGTCAAATCTAGCAATGTGTGATCTACAAATTTTTGGTGCATCAGAAATAGCGCACATTTTGCTATCACTTAAAGATTACGTGTAGTGCTGCCAAGTGTCTCATTTATATGAGGATTTTGTCAAGAGATTGAGGTCTACTTATACTTCAAGGAATTTAGTATGAGTTTAGAGTCATGCGGATAGTACAAGACATAAGACACAAGTTTATGTTATTCTACTTCAGCATCAAATTTGTAATACTAAGTTTTCTCCATCAGTAATCATTACATAGAGCCAACAGAATTAAAGATTCAAAAGATGGTTAACATATTGGGGTTTCAGGGTGAAGTAATATGATAAAGTGTTTTAACCATATTTGATATGTTACAGCACCACTTGAGGGGAAGTGTTTTCATTTACAACTGCAAGTCCATCCATTACGACTAGCAAGTTTAATATTCTACTGCTAAATTAATTTTCTTATAAGCGTCATGTATGGTATTTGATACATTTGGAAAGCTTGGATTAGAAGTTCGAAAATTATACTGGTTTTATTTAAAAGATCAAAGTTGCATATGTTCACAAGTCCCCTATTGGATAATGACAAAAAGGGGAAGATGTTACAAAGATGATATTATTTGCAACTTATTTAGTGTGGTGGCATGGCATGGAAGTTCAAAGGAAATCTTAAGGTAAGGGGAAGTTTGTTTCATTTATGGAAAATCTGAATATTGTTTGTTTTGTCATCATCAAATAGGGGAAGATTGTTAGGAATTATTGATTTGATGATACAAAAACAATGATACAAAAGAATAAAAGAATGAAACAACAAGGATCTAAGTTGACAATATGGATATGGAATTCTACAAAAGATGGAGGATTCTAAAAGACATCCTTAAAAGATAATGATCAAAGAATAGGAAAAGATTTAGTTTCCTAATACAATTAAGATTCCTTTGTAAGTCTAGATGAACTCTATACATAAAGAGATCCATAGACATAGTTTAGGTGTGTTATGCGTGTGATTGTGTGCATAAGAAAAGATGTAGACGTCTAGAGTGGTTTAGCCTCAAGATCAAAGTGTCTTTGATCCTGTTACAGTTAGGTAACCATTCTATATTGATCAAATAGAATTGGGGCTTGTATGTGAATGAAAAACCTTGTGAAAATAACATTGTTCTTTATTTAAATTCTGCTGCGTATCTTTGTTCTTTGTTATTATAATCCTAGATGAGCTTATAACGTTCTCAACATGGATAAAACAAGCTCTCATCGACTACGACGTACGACTCGACGACGTTCCCATCATGTGTGATAACAAAGGCGCGATTGACCTTAGCAAAAACCCGGTGCAACATTCTCGTACCAAACACATCGAAATTCGTCACCACTTTCTTCGTGATAATGTCCAGAAAGGACATATCTCAATCGAAAAAGTGCCGTCTGTCGACAACATCGCCGACATTCTTACTAAACCCCTTAAACGTGAATCGTTTAACTATCTACGTCTTGGTTTAGGAATGATGGAACACATTCCATAAATCATATTAGTCCGCTTCTCCTTCTTCTGTCTCAATTCTAGTCCGTGTTCCATTCCGTGTCGTGACAACTTGAATACTTCATCCGAAGTACTTTAAGCATTTTTAATTCGCGAAATGCAAATTAAGATGTCACTCTTCTTCGTAAAATTTTCGTCAAAAACTGAGTCCAAAACCCTTTACTGAGGGCGGCCCCCATACCATAGGCGGCCCCCCAATATATTTGGGACCGCCAGGCATTATGGGACCGCCATCAGCAGACTCCCTTATTTTACACTTAGTCAAAAAAAATTCAAACCACAAAAACAAACACCCCCCTTCGTGCTGCAAGTGACGAACACGATTCAAACAACCCAAAAACTCAAAATCACCCATCAAAACACAAATTGAAGATAAAATCAACACTTACAATCATTCACAACATCTTAAAGATCATCAATTGTAAGTCATTTCATCTATTTTCTTTCAATTTGAGTCTAGGGTTCATGATGAACACCAAAAATTAAAATTAGGGATTTTTGATTTTTCTTTCAATTTCATACAATTAGGACTACTAGGATACAATGTATAACTAATATGCTTCCCATAGACATAGGATTTGCATATATTAGTGAGCTTGTAGAAAAATTGATTTTGAACCAAAACCCCAATTTTATTTTCAAATCACTCACGTTAGGAACATAATAAAATTGTTGTTATGCATTGTTAATCCAACCTAAAAACGTTTTCAAACACATGCATAATGATCTCATGAACAAATTTTGAGATACATAATTCATATGTATTTTTTGACTTGTTTGGATGAGAAAAATCAAATTAAGGAGCGTTTGGGTTAACTCTTAGGATTTTATGTTTAGGTCGAGTTAATCGTTACTCCACATTTGTCACATTTAGGCACACACTAGAAGCAATATGCATAACCAACTGAAAGTGAAACGGTAATAAAATGTGATTTTGCTTTTGTTTTAGGAAATCATGCCTCGTAAGTCATCCAAAGATCACAAAAATACAAGAGCCTACATACCAATAATATCACATGAATACCGTACACCTATAAAAGAAAAACTAACAAATCTTAAAAGCCATTACATAGGGTCGGGTGGTTTTTGACAACTTCGCGGATCTAAATTATGTTCAGTCTATGTTCAGTTTTATCGAGTTTGAGTGTCTCCTTGAAATTAGTGACCAAATCTGTCCTCGATTCATTCTTGGGTTTTATAGTCAATATCAAATCAATTATTCCGATGAAGGTGAAATGTTCATTGAATTTGTGATCCAAAACCATTTCTTTTGAAGAATTTGCTCAAATCAATTACTCGCTTGAAGAATTTGCTCAAATTCTTGACATACCTTGCGAGGGTGCCTGCGTCTTTACGGACAAATGGTCACTTGACGAGTTGGCGTATGGTGTCCCTACGAATGGTCTATATCAAACCAACCCTCCTTCTCTTGATGACATCATTTCGTCTATTCAAATTGATAGAGAAGGTCAAGTCCGTCGCATCCGTCATGAGGAAGAAATCGATATTCTTGAATATCAAGTTCTAACTCATGAAATTAAGCCAACCCTGAAGCCTTTGGAAGAAATTATTCAGGAAAATGTCTTTTGTCTAGGGGGTAATTGGGATCATGTTCCCGCGTGTCTTTGTTACATGCTCTATTATGTCGTACACTCTGAAAAGTTCAACCTTGCCTATTTGATGGCAAAGCGAATGGAGTGGATCACTAAACAAAAGCGGTTAATCTTACCCTATGGTATGTTATTGAACCATTTGTTTAATGTCATCATGAAAAAAATCATAAATTAAATAATGAGTCTTATGTCTTTCACGATTATGTCATGAATCCTCTTGCCGCTCAACAACAGCGAAAGCCTAGAAAGGATCGTGGCACGAGAAGAGGTCATCACTCCACTTCTTATTCTTCCACCTTTGACCAACCATCTTCTTCTCATCTCAACGATGATGATGATGATGATGGAAATGGCGAAGGGACCTCGCGTGCAAGCACTCCTTCCCCCATTCGTTATGTCAATTCTTTAACCAATCAAGTTCCTTAAGTTTTTCAAAACCCACCTAATATTGACCCTCACTTGGAACCATTTTACACCCGCCAAACCGAAATCATCAACCGTCAAGTTTAATTACGAGATGAGCAGCGTGGTTAAGTAAGGTCAATCGGAAAAAGTCTCAAAATGTTGTGGAGAAACATGAAGAAGTGAGCTATGAGGGAAATTACTTTATGACATTATTATCTATATTATTTACCAATCTGTTATGCTTAGGTATTCAAAATTATACTACTTATTAGCAACTTAGTACGAAGTACAGGTAATATTTCTTGTCTTGGATGATCATTCAATTTTATCATCCTAAACACATACTTGCATGCACCCTGATACGCTTTGGCTATTGTTATATTATGCATGCTTATAAAATTATCAATTTGCCTACATATGATTTCTTGATTGAGCTTAGGATGTTTAGTATTATAACCTTGATTGTAAAGTATTAGATGATTCATGATGAATTGGAATTGACTACAAAAGGGAAAAATTAGGAAACTGTCTCTATACAGGATTTACAGAAAATCAGAAGAAACTAGAAAAATTTCTTGTCTCCAGAGAACGGCCCCCATAACTATTGGGCGGGCCCCTAATATATATAGGACCTCCATGTATTTATGGGACCGCCATCAGAAGTCACAGAATTCTCACTGTGGCTCCTTATTTTCTTTGCAGTTGACTATTCTTTCTTAGACCCAGCTAAACCTTCTGCATTTTCCTAAACCACTTTTAGAATCCAAAAACTCAAATCTCATGC
>BQNB010061631.1:2241-36410 GCA_026074375.1 Tanacetum coccineum | reverse complement strand
CAACACGACTTGATTTCTAAAACACTTGTTTAGTTTATGACGCTACTTCACCGAGATACCGTCCTTGATATCCGCGTTCTTTCCCATCCAGCCATCAACAGCAATTAACATGAGATACATGTTTAAAAACTCAACAAAACGTTGAGTGAATTCATAGAGTTTACAATTAACACATAGAACGCATATTTTGGGTTCCACAAAACGTATAACGTTGGCAGCATTCAGTTCAATATTTTTATCACTAAAGGTTGATTTCTCGGGGTGTACCGAAACTTAACACATTCATCCCGTAGGACGAAATCATGTCCGAGAAGTATGTCACTTCTCCTAATACTAACCACAAAATGTCCGTTTGACAGGGTGGTCCCAATAGATTCAAACCCCGTACAGGGTTCCCAATAGAACTATTTAATGCATTAGAGCAACACATGGTAACTAACAGTCACACAAAAAAAGGCATATACTTAGTAGCAAGCGGAATCATATTTTAGTATTAAAACAGTTTGCGTTCAATTTCACAAAACAAGCAATATATCCCCATCGCGGAGTTAAAAAACATTGAAAACTTTAAAAGCGAGGCTATGAACTCACCTTTGATCAAAATCCGATAATCAAACAATGAAGTCTAGCACAAAAATCCACAAACGCGATAACGAACTATAATTCGAGTCGCTCGATTACTATACCGAAAAGTATAATCAACGATGCGATCGCATCAACAAAATCATATATATAGTATAAACATATATATTCACACATGTGATGAGAAATCCACTTGTGCGTCCTAAATCCCAAAACCTACTTATTGAGTTATAATTGTTCCCACGTTTATCTTCGGGATTTTAATTTGAAAACTTAAATATTTTCGATAACGTTTCAATTTTTAGAAAAGTTACTATTTTCGGAATGTTACCATTTTGTACAGTTTTAAATATCTAAGTATATTTTTAATACTTCTCATTTTATTTATATCCATGTACTTAGTTAAAAATTCTTTAAGTCTTATATGACCCGTTAAAAAAATACATTTGACTTTTATACTTATATTTATTTTTACCCAAATCTGACCCGTGCCAAACGACCCTCTAAATCACATTTTCACGATTCGGAGTAAAAAGAGATTTTATGCGAAACATAATCCGGAACAACTTTTAGTTTTAGCCGAGAAATCGAAACTCGACAGAAAATGACGAAAATGCACCTGCAAGAATCTGCCGTAACTTGTATTTTTAATAAAAACGCAGCAGTTTGACCATCGGTTTTGACCTATATCATGTTTTCGTGACTTTGACCAAGAAGAGATTTTATAGAAAACGTAATTCCGGACAACTTTCATGTTTCGCCGGAAGGCCGAAACGGACTCGAAAGTGCCCAAAACGGCCGTCGAAAATCAGATCAGCAACTAAAATAAGCTCAAATAGCTGATTGCAATTTATAGTTTTTCTAAACTTGTTTTCGCTCTAGTTTCTTCGCTTTATGATTAGAAGCTCACTTAATGCAAAACGATCGTCTCGGAAAGCTTTATCATATTTTTCAATTGAAAATCAGATTTTACAGAATCTCGTGCCTCGTTTTCCGTGTCAAACTTTCTGCTCAGAATGTACCTTTTGTAAATCACACCAAAACTCATTTTTGACCAAAAAGCTCATCTAAAACACATCTAATATGACATATAATTTATACTTAACCAATTTAATCATTTTATAACATTGATTAACTAATCGGCACAAGATCTTATAGATTTCATCATATGCATAAATCGAAAACTAATCGAATCATAAAAACAATTATTAACTAGTAAATAAAATACTTACATAGTAATAACAAAACTCGACTACGGGTTTCCCTCTGCTTTGAAACAGTTACCGCGACACAAACACGCCTCAAAACCCGAAACACATACCGCACAGCTAGTCGTTATACGCGAATACAAATCCCACCAATTCCTCATCAACAACTACCGATTACGTTCTGCCCTGATCAAACCACACCCATCAGGCACTCGCACAATCACACTCCCACACACGCTACAACTCATTAACCAACTGCTATCATTCAAACCTCGAGACTCGTGCATGGTTCATTTTCTTCTCACTGAGGAATATAGTCGCCAAAAGAGCTATTGAGCTTGAACCTTTTCCACTCTGATATAGGCATTCATCACTTCACTACTAAGTCCGCTCGATTCTTACTGATCACCTCGACAACCATACTCAATCTTTTTGGTATTCAGCACACTGTGGTGACTGTCTCGCGGCAGACTCACCAGTACGCCTCCTCCTTTTAAAACCCTAGCTACGGGCCGGAGTACAACACATAACATCTCCTCATAGTTGCAACACTCGCGCAGTTCTACGCTCGTGTATCGCGCAGACCGTTGCTATCTACACTAACACCTCAACAGACACCAACACCTGTCTCTCGAGTCACCACTCTGCGCTCCTTATTGGTCCGATCATCCCCTCTCTGGCTTGCCTACTTCTTAAAACTACCACCTCTACTCACTTACTAGGTCATCTCTCACTTCTCAGATCTCGTCTTACACAAGTCACTCACCGAAACGCCTCACAACACAGCAACTCTAGGTGGAGAGCGTATAATCTTTTCCGAAGAAAAATGGCTGTGAGATGGTTCTCTAATAATCTCACTCTCCCCATATAACAACAACAACTTACACGGCAACGTTCGTTTGAGAGTCCTACAAAGATGCACAAAAGGGAAAAAGAAGAAAAATTGACCAAGAAGACCAATGACTTAGTTATAGTAAAATAGAGGACATTGTATTAGCAATAGAGACATCAACATATTAATTTTTTATGTCATTTTTTCAGTTCATTTTTCCCACTTAGTTTAATTGTATCTTTCAAAGCTTTTTAGTCACATTTCAGTTTAACAAAATGAAAATTTAAAAGTTTCATTGTGCCCTTTTGGTTCTTTTACTTAAGCATTTTTTAAGCACGAATTTAAGTTCTTATGAGCTTATATTTAGCCCTTTTGATAAGCATTTAACCTGTTTAAAACTTAATCAAAAAAAAAGAGTAAAAAAAATGAGAAAGGAAGGCAAGAAATGAAAATGGGTCAGAAATGGATGGACCTTGGGTTGGTTTTTGATTCAGAAATACAATGGACTTAGGGGTTAATTAGGATTAGTTATAGGTTCCCTTACTTTGGACTTTGGTAAGTTTTATCCACTTTTTAAATTTTCCAGCCATTTTTTTTAAGTTACTAGTAGTTGTGCTTATTTAGCATTACTCTGGTCTTATTGCTGTTATTTATTGCATGTATAACTTATTTATATAATTTTGTCATTATGAACCTTCCTACAGTTTATTTTCTTTTATCTTTGAACTTGGTTTCTTTAAAATCTTCTAAATAGATCTATTCCTGCAAGTCTCATATTGGAGTGCTTATTGTGCTATTTGCTTAGTAGTCCTATAGATCTCCATTTTAGCTCCTAATAAAGTTATTAAAAGTCTTGGTCTATTTATGCTTAGGTTTAATCAAAAATTAGTTTTATTCAGTATAAAAAAGACAATTAGAAAACAAAAGGGCGAGTGTTTTGGGTTATAACACTAAAAACGTGCCAAAGAACAAGTTTTAGGAATGGTTCTTTGGGTCACAAGTGAGTTTTTAGCTTTATGTATTTGGAGCTTGTTTAATCTTGTATTTTTCCAACACTCTTTCAGTCAATAATCTTTTTTTCAAGTATAGATGGCAATTATATCTCAAAATGTGGTGTTTTAAGAAAAAAAAGTTACAAGTGAGCTTATTGATAATAATAGCTCTTGTAATTGTGAGGCATTGATGGTTTAAAAAAGAGTGTTTATTGTGGAGATTTAAAAAATACAGAATCTGTCACAACAGTCCTTGGTCCATTGAGACTTTAAGTTTCAAAACAGCCAGAAGACTTAAAGTAGTATTTTTTTTAGAAGAAGCAAAAAGCCCATGTTTACATTTCTTAAATAAATCTCACAGTATTAAATGTATTATTAGAGACCTTAAAATTGGTGCACAAGTCCTTTCCTATGTGTACTTAAGCGTTTTAACTTAATCTTTTAAATTTAAGCATATTTGACAAGCTTAAATAAGCTTCAAATTAAGGCTTTGTCTTAGCTATAATTTCCCCGGTTGCAAAGGGGTGATTTTTAAGCCCTTTTCATAAGCATTTTAGTATACTTAAGCTTAGGTTTATGGCTTATTTTAAGAGCCAATATAGCTCCTACGCTAAGCTCTCTTAATTTCTTAGGCCCTTAGAAAGCCCTTTTTGATAGAGCTTATATTTGAGTCCAAAAGTGTCCTTTAAGCTTCAATCATACACCAACATTACTAACTCTTTAGTTAAGATAACTGTTGAGGTATTAAGCCACTCTTTGGGCTTATTACAGCTTTAATTTCAGAAGCTCAATTGGTTCCAATATTCTTCTTTTGATAGTGTAGTTAGTTGTGTGTGTTCCCTATTTGCTCATTTATCGATTGCTTAATTTGTGTTGACAGTGGTGACTCTATAGCTTTTAAAGCTTATTTTAGATGTTTCTGTCGTTTAAGACCTTTTTCCAGCATATTAACTATTAAGTTCATAAGAGCCCTCTAAGTGCTTATTAGGTTCTTTTTAGGGCCCCTTTAGCTATTAGTACACTAAGTGTTTAAGAGCTTAAATGTCCACAAAGGTCCAAATGACTTAGCTTCTTAAGCCATTAAGTCACATTTTAGACAAACTGTCGAGTTTTAAAAAGTCTGTTTTTAAGCTTATTTTATAGCTTTTCAAAAAATCGTAGTTTTCTTGAAAGTTCGTCAGCCCCATAAGCTTAACAACTTTCATTCACAAAGTTTTCCAAAAAAAAAAAAGGAGACAAGGGGTTACCCGGGTGAGCAAGACTCGAACCCGGGTCTCAACCCTCGTACACCTCTCTTTACACAACACACATACCGCTGCGCCCTTGGGACTTTTTTACGCGTGTTATAGTCCCAAGGGCCTTAGTATTTATACACGTTTTGGCTTTGTTAAGCCATAAGTCTGCTAACGAGTCTTATTTCAGAGGGCTTATTGTATAAGCAAAACTTTAGGTTTCTTATTTCTTTCGTAGGTTATGTCTTAGTGTTAATATTTTTAGTAAAATTTTCAAAATTTTTAAAGGTCGTTTAGTATTTGTTTTATAATTTAATATCGTTAACAAGATTAAAAAATTCATAAAAATATACAAAAATTTAATCAAAAAAAATATTTTTCTTTTTAGAAAATTTTAATTTTAGGTCCATAGTAGTTTGTAGAAAAATATAAAAATTTTCGTAGGGTCCCATTTTATATTAACTTTTTTGCTTTTTAAAGAACTGGTCCGCGGGTGCGGTTTTTATTGTCTGTGACGTCGTTTTTGGGTCAAACGACCTCCCGTTACCGGTCTAGTCTTAATTCCATTCTTCGTTATTATCCCCTAGAGAGATTTTTAGAAGCAAAAATTTCTTTCCCCGTAGGGTTCATTTTGAAGTATTTTAGGTTTTTGCCCGCTCCTTTGTTCGGGTTCGTCACTCCTCGTTTTTTCTAGCTTAATTACATAATTTTAAAGGTTTTTTTCTTAAAAACTGTTTTTGTTTGTTATTGTTTAATTTAAACTTTCCACATCTCTCAAAGTCTTTTTTTATCTCATTCAAACTCCCAATCATCCGACTGTATCGATTCTCCAGTCCAGATCCGTCGTTGGGGATAAACGACCCGAGGAACATTCTATACCTACTTTCTCGGTTTTAATTGACTTTGTTTCTAACTATTCTTACTATCATATATTCTTTATATATAATTATAAAATTTATAATATATTATATGGTGTAGTTTTAGCACAATCAATTTTTGGGCGCCGTTGCCGGTGAGGCTTGTGAAAACGACTTACGATTATGCTTTGCTAAAATAGTTTATGAATCTGTGAATATATACTTTTATAAAAATATACATGTAAAAAATACAAAAATAATTTTCTTTTCTTTATTAGTATATTTACATATAAAAACAAAAGAAAAAAACCAAAAAAAAAAAACATTGTCCATAAAAAAAGAAATAAAAATTCACAATTGGAACAAAAAAAAAAATACCAAAATATAATATTCTCAACTGAGGAGTATTTATCATAATAACTTCCGGAGAACTTTTTGTTCCCAACTCGAACAAAAGATTAAAAACTTGCCATTTGTGACCTCTTACAATACGTACGCTCAACCATGAAAATGTTTAAACAAACTATAAAGTAGGAGGAGTATAAGTGAGATTAGTTCCGAGAACAACGAGCCCAAAGGAAAATAAGTCTTCGCGCTATTTCCTACGCCTCCCGCTCACACCCAAGAGTTTATCTTTTTAATAGGTCTACCGAGGAAGTAAGTAGATTATTTTGTTGGAAGTTGAGTCTTATCTCATAGTCCTAGGTAAAATACATGTGAAAAACAATGAAAAAACCAAAAAAAAAAAATTAGTGTAAATTTTCTTTCTTTATATTCTATTTTGTGTGCATGCGAACGGTCGTACTCAATGCCCGTAGACGTCGAGACAACGCACAATCCGACAAACTTTCTGTTGAAGCATCCCAATCTATGAAAAACGCTCATATATCCTCCCATAAGTTACGATGAGACAGATAATTCTGTACATGGCGCAAACTGCAACGAAAGCACCCACCGAGGGGTACGATGGAGGCGATAAGTTATACCGGAAATCACCGCGAATACTTTGATGATCAAGTCATGGTCTTTGAATCTTGACCAAAACAAGCATTTTTTGGAAATGAGAAAGAAGACCCACTATGCACACATCCGTTATTTCAAACAAGATCACTCTACGGATAGAAAAGATTCCGAACGGTACCAAATACGTCGTTAAACTTATGCTATTCCCTTTCTCCCTTTTTTTCTCTCGAAGGGCAGCCCGGATATGGCTGGAAAAAGACCCCCTCGGTCGATGAAACATGGGATTGATCTTGTTTTCGAAATTAATTAACACAATACTTCCACCCTCTAAAAACTACAAAATCTCAGAAATAGAAAAGCGCAAACGAGATTTCAGCAAAAAATTGATGATAAACATTTTATAGGCTTGGGATCGTTTCAATGATCTTTTTAAAGGTGGAAAGCCCTCATCATCGGGTTTTCAAATTGCGCATCAACAATCGATATCATTCTATATGCCCCTAAACTCAATTGGATCAAAGATTCATATAACTCTGCTGCTCGGTAACCTTTCTTAGACAAAAAGCTCGAAGCAATGTTTAAAAATCATCGAGAGCAAGTCCTAAGGTACGTTGTCAATCAAGAACATAAGCTGTTGTAGCTAAAATAGAGTACAAGCTCTTCCACCTCCACAGTCTCATCCTTGATGTTGCTAGGAACTCCAAAGACATGGTTTCGGTGCAATAATTCTCGACAGAAAGAAACCAAACCCCAGCTGTCCACGCCCCAGTAACAGCGGTGCGAACAAAGTTGGTGTAACCTTTTGGGGGAGAGTCATGATCGATCAAAACTCGTCCAGTAGCCACTAATAGCAACCATTTACCATATAATAACCAAGAGTATGTGTCCCAGGCCGTCGCGGCCAATTTCACCCAAGCCAATCTTGGTTATCAGACCCTCCGATGGGTCTCAATGCAAATGTTTCGACTCCTGTTGTTCTCCCATTCAGAATTCCTCATGGAAAATAGTCAAGAACAATTACAATCGAGGAATAACTTCAAATCAAAACATGAGGAATACAATTTCAACCAAGGGTCAGATTTATCGCGACCTCCGGTCAATCAATCCATTAGCTCATCAAGGACCTCTCCACAAGACACACGTGTGTTCAAAAATAGATTTGAAAGTATACTCACAGCCAATGATCAGTGTTGAAAAACAAGCAAAACCAAGGTCAAAAACGGCAAACATCCCAAATGGCAAATTTCTGACATGCTACAAAATTTTTATACTAAACTAATACAACTTCTACCTTCCGGTTCGGTAACTCTTCCCGTGTAAACACTGAATACCAACCCAAAGAAGATTTAAAAGTATCACTACCCGGAGAGAGAGTTAACCATCCAAGGACCGAAAGCAGTTAATCATGACGCCGATTGACAAAGGACACGTATGCCTCCTATGCTAAAAAACCGAAGCAAACCGAGAAACGTCCAACCATTCCTGATTGTTCAATATTCAGTCTTCGCGTAAATCCAAAAAACCTGAGACCCAATGTAGCTACCTGTTTTTACTCGCTACCAATTCCCTAATGCATCAATTCAATTCCATCAAGAAGAAATGATGAAAGGCGCAAGGAAAAGCTAAGCGCCCAAATCGAGAAATTCCCTAATAAATTCTTTAGAGATTTGAGTTACGAGAATTAGCTTTACCGATGCCTTCTGGATGCTCATGTCATGCCTAAATTTGCTTCGACAATTAAAAACCTTAAATGGAAACATAAGAAAATAATGTGAGCGAGATTGGCAAGAAACTCCTTTGAATGAAGAACTGTTCACGGTCTATCCTAACAAGTGACCAAAGAAACTTAGGTGACCTGGCTGATTTCCTGATTCCATGTGAATCATACGGGATTACTACATGCAAAGACAGCATTGGCCGATCTTGGTGCGAGCAATAATCTCATGCCGTTATTCAGTATGGACAATCTATCTCTTCCTGAAATTGACCCCCGACCTTCATGACACCTAGAACTAGTTGAAAATCGTATTGGAGGAATCACTAAACCGATCGTTATCGCTGAAGATGTCTTTGTAAATGAGGAAAATTCCAATTCCAACTGACTTCGTAGTTGTTGATTTTGTAACCAGACCCCCCAGAGTACCTTTAATTCTCGACGTGACTAGTTTCTTGAAAACTATCATGACTTTGAAAGATGTTTGTGAATGTGAGAGTTACCCTTTTCGTGGTTGGCAAGGAGGCCATCACATTTCCATTGGAACCAATACTATTCAAGATACACAGTGATTACAACCATATATGACGGTAAAACAAAAATGACTCATTAGATATGGCTTGTGATGAGTATTCACCAGTAGTCCTAGGATTTTTCAAACGTGGATCGCGCGAGTGGCAATCCCACTCCATAAATATTGAGCCTGATTGTTTTTCTAACTAGCTTCTCGCAAATCTCACATCCTTTCGGGGACAGTGAGAATTTTCTTTTTAATTGAAGAAAGCAATTCGTTTCTTGCTATCAAGAAATGAACCAACTTCATCTAGCATTTTGATCCCACTTATCAGGAATCCTGAGGTGACATCCTGCTTCTAGAAGTCAATATATGAACAGTAAGCCACCACCCCCCCTCCCCAAATCACAGAACAATAATCTGCCTGATTAAGGAAAAGAAATCAAACTCTGTGAAGATAAAACCGTTGAATCGTGCCATTGATGAACCCTCCTAAAGGTTGAATCTCACAGGAAACACAAACCACCACCATCATGTGAATACGCATTTATAGAAGGTGAAGAAAAGTTTGCCTATTCATAATTGCCTAAATACTTAAAAGAATAGGAAAAGGGAAATCCTCTTCCTCAAGGTTCTCGAAGTCCCACAAGCGAGCCATCGCTTGGAAACTCTCCGATATAAAGGGTTTTAACCCAGTAGATCTTTGTACACCCACAAAAACTCTAAATGTGGATGAGGACTACGCACCATCTGTACAAAGGTCAGAGAAGGGTAAACCCAGCAAATCCGAGCGACGTTTATCAAAGACAGAGGTTCAAAAACTTCTATGACGCGGATGATTTTTAGCCCCCATCTCTGACAAGCCCTTGTGGTAAGCCCGGTACACTGTTAACCTAAGAAGGAGGCATATCCCGTCATCACAAATGATGAGAATGAACTAATTTCCTACGTCATTGGATCAAAAACAAATGGGGAATGGTCGAGTATGATTGATTTCCAGAAAGCTATAAAAGAAGCCACCCGAAAGGACCCCTTACCCATAGCCCCTCATAGGACCAATTGCTCGAAAGACTAGCATTAAACCAATACTACTAGTTATCCTCCAGATTAGAGCTTTCTCGGTTTATTTTCAGATCCCAATTGACCCAAGAAGATCAAGAACAGACAACCATTCTGCCCATCATCAACGGATCAAACTGTCGAACTGTCGCCAAACGTCCCATGCCTTTTTGAGGCTATCAATGCTCCGGGTACATTCCAACGATGTAAGCGAAGGCAACTTCCACGGATATCGATTTTAGAAAAACTGATGGAAAGTAATTTTTATGGATGACTATTACGTCTTCAGGGAACTCTTTCTCTAGATGCCTAGTCCCAATTGGACAAAATGTTTGAATCGTGTAGTGAAGACACCAATTTTTCTTTAAACTCGGAGAAGAGCCATTTAAACTGGTGAGAGGAAGGCATTGTTTCCCGTAACACAAAATTTCTAAGTCGGGACTGAGAAGTTATGATAGAGCTAAATACGAAGTAATATAGCTAAACTCCCCCTCATCCGAGCTACTGTCAGAATGGATTCCGTGAGTTTGCATCCATGGGCACTGCCAGTTATTTAACCGAACGATTATCTTCAGGTACTTCTCAAAAATTGCCCGGGTCCTAATGACTCTTTGCTTGAAAAAGAGACTTCCATTTTTCTACTCTGAAGAGTGAACCGAATCCTTAATACAACTCAAAAGGAAATAGACTGAGGCGCAACGCGATCTATCATTTGCTAGGCCCGACTGGGACTATTTGCCCTTTGAACTGATTGCGCTGCTAGCGACTTCGAAAATGGGAGCAAGTCTCTCTCGGAGCAAAACGAAAAAAACAAGCACTTCCAAACCTATAACACTATGCTAGCAAGAGCTATGAACGAAAGGCTCAGATGAAAACTCACTAGCACAACTACCGAAAAGGAATTTAACTTGCCTTAAGTATTATGCCTTAGTAAGCGAAAAACCGTGTGTCATAATCTTTTTAAAGGAGCGGCAAAAGGCAGTAAGTGTGTGTGTAGTGGGAGGCTGGGTACCGATGGGGGGGGGAGCGTGAGGGTAGCGCGCAGAGTAGCAGTATTCTATATGCTGCTATCTCTTGATGCCTCTGCAGCGAGTGGATGCACTCATCATGGGGCGAGAGGACACGCGGCGGACATCTCAGGGGATATTATTCTGACATGGATTTCCGAGATTGTTCTGAGGCCTAGTCGCTATCATCGAGTTAACACTTAGAAAGTAATCAGAGAATCACAAGATTCATGGCACCGTCAAGGCGACGGCAGATCTCACGCCTGCATCGAGATCAATCTGTCCCAGACTCTGAAAAACCCCATCAAGACAAACTCGAGAACAAGAAAATCCATGCGAAGCTTCTCTCTCTCGAAAACACTCGATCTGGATTCTGAATTGCTCTATCACAGAGAGAATCAAAGATACCCCATTGTGTTTTGCAGATGCTTGCAAATCTACGATCAAAAGATCGAGACAACGTGGAGAGTTCAGTTATCAAGGGAATTGACATCGCGCGAACAAAAAAAATAAATTCTTCAAGGATGACAAACAATTATTTATCTGGTATGACGCCCGTTCCTAGTTTCGCTAACTTGTGCTGATCAGGGTGGATAAGACTTTAGTGTTTCTGGGGCAAGAGAGCTTTAGACATCTCAAAAGCTGCCACTAGGACCACTGTGGACACTATGGTTCCAAATACACAGCAAGAAAGGTCATTCGTGATTTGGGAAGAGGCTATTGGCCACAACACAAACAACAACAGGATGCCATGACTTTGTCACCTATTGTGAACATTTGTCAACACAAGGAAACATTAACCAAAATCTAAATGATAAGTGCCACAAATACTCCACCGAAAGTTATCTCGAATAAGCTTTGACATCTAGGGGCATGAAGAGACTATCTAGTGCCATGTGCGAGCGCGCGTGTACATCCGAGAGAGGACAAGTTACTATACTCTGCTGGCAGTGTAGAGAACATACTTGTCAAAATGGGTTGATAAGCAAAAGCGCTCCCCACGCAATGATGCACCGCGGAGTTGCTTTTGCCAATTATAAAAACTTGATCCTTTTCAAGATTCCTCATTTGGTGCCCCCGCGAGCTATCAATAAGTGTGTAGGGCGGAGCGGTAACTCACTTTGATGCAATGTACTCCGAGGTTTTTACAATGGTCAATGCTTAAGTGACCGGAGTACACTCACTCAGTTCCCTCCACCGAGTTAACACGACCACAAAACAAGTGGCTAAGTTAAGACTGTGTTCAAATCAAGTGAGAGAGAAAAGCGACACACATATAGATCTCTCTCTCTTGTGAGAGAAAAAACGTGCCTCTTTTGTCAGGACAAACTAGACGATGTCTCGGAACCTTCCGCACAACTACAAAAACACACATCGGGATGCACTCCCGTAATAAACTTGTGTATGGAAAGGCATGTCATCTACCGATCGATGTTAGAGCACCAAACCCTCCTGGGCCCTCAAGCATACAAAATTTTGATGTTCAACACTGCGGGTGATCACAGGAAAGTTACAATGAAATAAACTAAATGAACTTCGTGTATCATGCCTAACAAAACTCTTTAATCTATAAAGAGAAAACCAAGAGGATCCATGATGCAAAGATTAAAAACCCGCTTTTCAACGTTGGTAGATCGTGTTCTCCTCTTCAACTCTAGACTAAAGAATTTTCCTCGGAGCAAATTGAAATCCTCTATGGTCCGGACCAGTCACCATGTTCAATGTAATTCCTTATGGCAAGCCGTCGAGTTATCTCAAAACTCCCGGGCCCAACTTTAAAGTGCATAGTCATCGTATAAAAACACTACTATTGGAGGGGGACAAACAACCGAGGATTGTCCCGGTCTTCTCCAAACGTTCCCTCATGGACCAATAAATTTGGGGGACGGGACAAGCATAGCGACCTTAAACAAACGCTTCGGGGAGGCACCCCATGCGTTTATCAGTATAGTAATAAATGAGAGTGTTTTTTGTGAGAAGAGGCTTACATTTTCCATTACCCGTGTTTGTCACATGTTTTTATATGTGTGCTTTGAGCTGTATGTCCAGGATTTCCCGATTGTGAAGACTCTCTATACTCGCAGATCCACAAGAGTTTCACATACCCTCGAAGCTATCATTTTTGGGAATCCAGTAACCCAAATCAATCGACTAACGTTATATCTTTTGGCAACACTTCATAAACGACCTACAGATTTGCGTAGGAACCCTCCCTTCGAAACATCGAGGACAAGTTTTAGGTTAGTTCTAGTATGGGGGGATCTTCGATTTGATTTTTGCTTGCAGTCGTTGTTAATCACCCAAGACGACCTTTTTTATACCACCAAATTTTTTTTGCAAAAAATAACCAAAAAAAATGAAAAAAATTTAAAAATTTTCAAAAATAAAATAAGTGTTTTGTCACAGTTTTGACTTTCCTACTGGGTAGAATGAGAAATAATTTTTTTGACACGATCGGGCGTGTAGAGCCCTCCTAGTTCCTCACCTTACCTGTAGTTGTAGTCTAAGCTTTCAACTAATTCAATTGCATATCGAATTTTTAATAAGGTGAAGAACAAGAAGTGGAAGAGTTTAAATATAAGTTTATGTGCAGAGCAATGATTCTTCTAAAACTTATATGAGAAACTTGTGCTTTTTCTCATCCAATAGCTTCTAGATCCACCTAATCATAGAGCTCAATTCAATTCAGCTCAGTCAATCAATGTTTTAAGAAAAAGCTCAAATTTTGTAACTTGATTTCTTTTAAAGCGAGATTTTTGTGTTCTTAGGACTTTGCAAAGTTAAAATGCCATTGGAAGCATGAATGAAGTATGAAGCAAAAAATGCATGAATATTGAAATTATCCAATGAAGCATACATTTGATTTATGTGTCGTGATATCCTACTGTTCCGCTAACCACGGAGGTGGGTGGTTCAAACTAAGACATCTTTTACTTCAAGGATTTGGTGTGTTGTGATAAATCTCACAGGAAGCGGGTCTAAGGTGAGGGTTCAAACTAAGACACTTAACCATAGCCATTAATAGGAAGAAGGTGTTGATGTGATTTTCCACTAACGCTGCGAACAGGTGGGTTTCTCACAAACAAAGAGTACACCGTTGTTGGTTGTGATAATTCTCCTACTAGGGGGAGCAGGCCTAGTAGGTGTTCAAACTAAGCGCAACCGCATCCCCATCATTAAGGAACTTATATTAATAATTAAGAAGAATGATGCAAAAAGTTCTAACAGTTAAAAATTTTCGCTCTTAAAATCAATAACAATGTCCTTAAAAAGTAGTTGATTTAAGTCCCTGAATGCATCTTGAATCACGACTATGGAAATAAGGTTATCTAAGGTTGAGTTGAAATGAGTACACACATTTAAATCATAATTCATTTGGGAGTTAAAAGTTCACAAGCCCATAAGTATGAGTTCTTAGTCATTTAGACCTTATATTGACAAATGATCTTTTTTTAATTGCTTGGTACAGGAACTAGGTGAAAAAATCGGGGAATTGATGAATTTATCCGTCAGGACATCCGTAGATTATTCTATGGGTGTTTCTCATTCTATGATCCCAATGGTGATATAATAAAGGAAGTCAAACAGAAAGTCGAGAAAAGAAAAAGAAAATCCAAAAATATTAGGGATAGTTAGTGTATAGATAAAAAATGGTGAAAACGGGACTTGTCGAAGCTATTGATTCTTTAGTTCCCCTTGACGAACACTTAGCTACTTTTCGAGGTTATTAGTCGAGGGGGATTGAGATTCTTAGTTTTCGAAGTGTTTAACGTCATAACATAGCGTGAGGACACGACAATACCATATATGGGGGATTTTGGGTATGTGTTTTAATTACAACATACCTTTTACCGTGTTTAAAAACAAGCTAAAATAACCAAAAACGGACATTAAAATGCCAAAGTATACGCATGTTTTGCTAATTGTGTGTTGTGGCATGAACGGTATATCTAGAAAGGACAAAAAACGAAGCCAAAACAATAAAACCGGACACGGAATGGAAAAGCAGGAAAAATACAAAGTCCAGTCAAACAAAAAGCCTAAAAAGTCAACAGAAAGTCAACCCCGACAAGCCCAAAGCCAAAAAGTCAAGAAAAATAAGTTTAGGGACTAAACTTGTTAAATCCCTAACTTGTTTTAAAGAAGAAAAAGGAAGAAAATAAGAGAAGGGACCAAATCTGCCAAATTGGCAAAGAAATACCACAAAGGGGCAATTCCTTCCAAGTCCCCAAATCCATAAAACCAACAAGGACCATGGCATGAAATTCCTTATAAAAACATATAGGTGTTAATTTGCCAAGATCCAAAGATATGTATACACCAAGGACTAAATTTACAATACTCCTTATAACCATGAGGGGCCATTTTTGCCAAATGCGAACTTTCACACTGTCTCTCTCAAACCCACCTTCGCCGCCCTTTTCAAACCACAACCAACTCATGGGTTAGCCTCCTTCCTTTTACCCTGCACCTCAAAAATCCCTGGATAAACATTTCCCCCCTCATCCACTAAGCCTTCGCCACTCCCTAGAACCCTCATCCACGCTGGCAATCCCCCTTTTTACAATAAAAGGCACAATCGATGGCTAAGATGACTTGGTAAAAGAAATGAATGGCTTTGATTTGTCTTAGAATCACTCTCACTATAACAAAATAAACACTTCGTTTTTTGTGTCTACAAAGAAGAGCACAAGAAGGAAAAAGAAAAAAATGACCAAGAAGACCAAGACTAGTTTTATAGTAAAATAGGACCTATTGTTTTTAGCAATAGAGACAATCCCAACATGTAATTTTATGTATTTCAGTTTCATTTTCACTTAGTTAATTGTTCTTTTCAAGCTTTTAGTCACTTTTCAAGTTATTAAAATGAAAATTTAAAGTTCATTTTTCCCTTTTGGTTCTTTTTACTAAAGATTTTTTTAAGCACGAGATTTATGTTCTTAAGAGCTTATATTTAGCCTTTTTGATAAAAGCAATTAACCCTGTATAAAAACATAAAATCAAAAAAAGTGTAAAAAAATGAGAAAGGAATCAAGAAATGAAAATGGGTCAGAAATGGATGGACCTTGGGTTGGTTTTTGATTCAGAAATACAATGGACTTAGGGGTTAATTAGGATTAGTTATAGGTTCCCTTACTTTGGACTTTGGTAAGTTTTCACTTTTAAATTTCCTGCATTTTTTTTAAGTTACTGTAGCTGTGCTTATTTAGCTTATCTCTGTCTTATTGCTGTTGTTTATTGCATGGTATAACTTATTTATATAATTTTATTGTCAATAGAACCATCCTATTATTTTCTTATATCTTTGAACTTGTGTTCTTTTAATTCATAGTCTAATAGATCTATTTTCCTGCAAGTCCGTAATGAGTGCTTATTGTGCTTATTTTTCTTATTGTCTATAAGCTTATTAGGCACCTCAATAATATATTAATAATCCTAGTATTTAGGCACCAGTTTTTATTCAAAAAATAGTATTACAGTCAAAAAAAGCCATTTAAGAAAACCAAAAGGTTGTTTGGGTTAAACACTAAATATTGGGCCAAAACAAGTTTTTGGTATGGGTTGGGGTCACAAGTGATTTTTCAGCTTAAGTATAAATTAGCTTGGTTTAAGCGTGTTTTTCCACAATCTTTCAGTCGGAAAATCTTTATTTTTTCAAGTTATTGCAAGCTATCTCTCAAACTGTGTGTTTTTTTAAAGAAAAAATTACAAGAGCTTATTTAATAAGCTCTTTGTAATTGTGAGCGGAGGTTTTAAAAAAGAAGATGTTATTTATTTGTGTTTTAAACAAAGCTGCACAAGTCCTTGGTCCATATGACTAGTTAAAGTCAAAACAGCCAACAGACTTAAGTGTATATTTTTAAAGAAGGCAAAAAAGCCCATTTTTCATTCTAAAAATCAAGCAGATTAAATGGTTTTTTGAGTCTTAAATTGGTGCACAATCCATTTCCCTAGTGTACTTAATTGTTTTAACTACTCTTTTTAAATTTAAGCTTATTGACAGCTAAAATAAGCTGTCAAAATTAAGCCTTTGACTTAGATTAATTTCCCCTGTGCAAAGGGTGATTATTAAGCCCTTTATCTTAAGCTTTTTAGTATCCTTAAGCCTTAGGTTTATGGCTTATTTTAAGAGCCAATAAAGGCTACCTAGATAAGCTCTCTTAATTTCAGCCCTTAGAAAGCCCTTTTTGATAGCTTATTTTTGAGCCAAAAGTGTCCTTAAGCTTCAATCATACACCAACAGTACTAACTCTTTAGTTAGTACTGTTGAGGTATTAAGCCACTCTTTGGCTTATTCAGCTTATTTCATAAGCTCAATTGTGTTCCTAATTGCTTATTTGATAGGAGTAGTTAGATTTGTGTTGTGCCTATGTTTGCTCATTAACAATGCTTAGATTTGTGTAGACGTGTGGTGACGTCTTATCTTTTAAGCATTATTTAAGTGTTCCTGTCCAGTTAAGACCATTTCAGCTTATTTACTTTTAGTTCTTAAGTCCCGTCTAGTGCTTTTAGGTTAGTTTAGGCCCCTCCTTTAGCTTATTTGTCCAAGTTTTTAGAGCTTAAATGTCCACAAAGTGTCCAAATGTCTTAGCTTCTTTAAGGCCATTAAGCTCATTTAAGCAAACTGTCGTTTTAAGAAGTTGTTTTTTTAAAGCTTAATTTATATAGCATTTCAAAAAAAGTTCGCATTGTGAAAGTTGTCAAGCCCCATAAGTTAACCACTTTCATTCACAAAGTTTTTCAAAAAAAAAAAAAAGGTAAGACAAGGGGTACCCGGGTAGAGCAAGACACGAACCCGGTCTCAACCCTCGTACAACCTCTCTTTACCACAACACACATACCGATGGGCTCCCCTGGTACTTTTTCGTTAAGTCCCCAGGTCCTTATTAATTTATACACTTTTGGCTTTGATAAGCCATAAGCTGCTAACAACTTATTTTCTCGGCTTATTTATAAAGCAAACTTTATGGTTTCTTATTTTATCGTAGGATAAGATCATAGTGTTAAGTATTCATATAGTAATAATATTCAGAATATATAAAAGGTCGTTTAGTATTTATTTATAATTTAATTTCTAGATCAATAGTTAAAAAAATTTTGCCCATAAAAAATACAAAATTATCAAAAAAATTATTTTTCTTTTTATTAGAAAATTATTATTTAGTCATATAGTTTTATATGAAGGCAAAATTAAAAATTATTCGTATGGGGGTCATTTTTTTATAACTATATTGCTTTTTAAAGAACGGGGTTCCGGGTGTCGGTTTTTTTGTCTTGACGGAAACTTCGTTTATATTGGGTCAAACGACCTCCGTTTCGGTCTGTCTTTTTCCATCTTCTGTTATTAGTTCCCCTAGAGTAAGTTTATAAAGCAAAAATTTCTCCGTAGGGTTATATTTTGAAAGTTTTTAGGTTTTTGCCACCTTTTTTCCGGATTCGTGCTCTCGTTTTCTAGCTTAATTTCATAATTTTTTTATAGGTTTTCCCTTAAACGTTTTTTGTTTGTTATTGTTTTAATTTTAACTTTCCACAAAAAAATCTAAAATCATTTTCTCATTCAAACAATCCAATCTTCTGACTGTATCGATTCCTCCAGTCCAGCCTCGTTGGGGATAAACGACCCAGAACATTCTATACTACTTCTCGGTTTTATTGACTTTGTTTCTAACTATTCTTTACTATATATAATTTTATATTTTTATTTATATATTAATAAATAATATATTTTTAAGGTGTAGTTTTGGCACCAATCAGTACTACTTGTAGCTTGGAATTATCCACCTTAATCCCAGCTAATGCACCTAGGCATCTCAAACCAAACCATTTCAACCGCCAAACAATTCGTTTGCTTGAGCCCTTAAACTTGCTAATTCTTGCTCAGTAATAGCTTTAAAAGGTTTGTCCCGCTCTTTTTGTCCCTGGGAAAAATTCTCTATGTTTTCCCATGCTTCTTCAGCACATAATTCCCTAAAGTCCCCGTTTGCAGCAAAGTTAAGGTCCATTTTGGTGTAGTGGTTGACATTATAATAAAAGATTTGAATTGGGGTCCCATACATCGAGGGTCCATGGATGCGGGACTTTTCGCATTAAGAGTCTTTGTAATGTTACCATGCATCGTAGAGAGATTCATACATAATTGTTGTTGGAACATCAAGGAATATCTTTGGAATGGAAAGGTTGTGTTTCATGGTGTGTGGTTTTGAAAATGTATGTTGTGTGGACCTTCCATACATCATGATGTGTGAACGAAATGAGTTAAAAACAAAAGGCCTCAAGAAAAGGATAGACTCAAAGAAAAGCTAATTATAAGAAAATTAATTCCCTCATAATTTGAATAGGAATCCATAGGAGTAGACCTAACGAAGAGCTAAATAAAATTCAAAACCTATACTATTCCCTGGTATGCGATGCCCAAAACTTTGATTTGCGGTTCATTGTAAACACGCGCTAGGTTGATACAACTCCCCTACGCAGAAGTACCAAATATCATTGTACAATAGTATAGCAAGATGACTCAGGGTTGTTAATCATTCTCTAGAGTAATACCAGACAGAAGGGTCGAAGTAAACCTAACTAATATCTAGAGGTTGAGAGAAGAATATTTTATATTTATATGTTTTATGAAAAGCAAGTAGAAATACAGTGTTTTAAAGAGTGGTGGTAGTTTTGAATGAACTAACGCTAATAAAACTAATACTAAAGGTCTAAACTAAATATAACTTTTTCTTCTCGGTCAGGCGAGGGCGAGTTTTTTTATTGGCGGAGTTAGTCGAGCCTACTTCTATAAGCTGTCTCTATTGATAATTCGCTGCATTAATTTAATAATGGGTATTGAGTGAAGGGAGTGATCGGGAGAGGATAGTGTGTTCTTGTTATTTCCTTCTCTTTTTTGTTTTAAATCTCTTCTAGTCATTCATGTCCTACTTATCTAAATGCTACAATCGATTCACAAATAAAGCGGAAGCCCCCTGAAGCATCTCTATCCTTGATGACACAGTTAAGGTTCTACACTATTACTACTAATTGAAAAGAAGCGGAGTCTTTGCGATCTGAAAAGAAAAAACGGATCTTAGTCCATAGAACCCTTGTGTTAAACCGATACGCAGAGAATTCAAACTAACTCCCCGGTCTATTCAAGGGTAGAAACTAGAGGTTAAATTGGCTTAAAAGTGTGAAGATCAAGGTCCAGTCTCTGGGATCTGCTTCTGCTGGAGCTGGGGCAATTCTAAAGAGGCTTCGTAATTCTAAAATGGCTGGTAAGGGTAGAATCCATAGTGATGGTTCTCTTGTGGAGGATAGCCATGGTAAGTGTTATAATTCCAGTGGTGTTCATGTTGATGAGGTTTTATCTAAAGTCCTTGATAGATTAACCTCTGATAAAAGTAATCTGTGAAAATCGTGTATTAACGGAAGGTGTTAATGATAGTGATAAAACTTATAGTAGTTCTGGTAAGAATAGTAGTTCTTGTTTGATAGATGGAAATGATGGTTCGTGTTAGGAATTATTGTAAACAGACTTAAGTCTGGAATTTTAGAGTTTAAAAAGATCTGTAGACATAGTATAAGTCTGGCCCGTAACTAAGTAAAGTCAAGCCAGTACTATATTTAGTACCTGGCCTTGTCTAGTTAAGTCGTTTTATGTAACAGAATAGTTATAATAGTTTTATCTTAGAGATATATAGGAGATATCTCTTAGGAAAGTATATGCATTAACCCTCACAAGTTTGTAAAGCCTATTAGGGTTTCCTTGGTGTATAAAAGGAACCTTACGGCATAATGTTTAGCATGAGATTGGTATCCAAACCTAACAGAAATCAATAGCAATATACGAAGTTAGTTTTACAATTGTTCTTCTTAGTACTTATGTTAAGATTCCGCATTAGCACATAGTATTCATATTCATTGTCTCTCATATAGTTGATTTGGATTTAATTCAAGTTAGCTATGGCTTACCAAAGGCTAATCAATCCAAGACAATTGGACCAACAATTGGATCAGAGCCTCTAGAGGGACTATGGGTAAGAAGAATCACAAGAACACAAACAATCACTTTCAGATCTAGAAAAATGTCTCAACCTGCTAATGATGATTTCTCTCAACATCTTAGTGATGATGAAGCATCATACCATGAAGATGCATCAGAAAATGGTACTGCAACCAATAAACCAAAACAACAACAACAACAACAACTCATTCCTACCACAACCACTATCTCAAATATCAAACTCCCAATTCTGAAGAAGGAGGAGTATGATATATGGGCTATGGAGATGGAGCATTACCTTGAATATATTGACAATGATGTTTGGAAGGTAATTCAGAATGGAAATTCAAAGAAGAGAATCTCAACTGGAAAAGATGGTGTTGTTAGAATACTTCCACCAGTATCTGCTGCAGAAATTCATGCTGTTGAAAAGGAAAGGAAGGCTAGAACCATCTTACTTATGGCCATTCCCAAGGAACATCTGAGAAGATTTCATGGAATGGACGATGCAAAAGAAATTTGGGAAGCCATAAGGACTAGGTTTGGTGGTAATGCAAATTCAAAGAAGATGCAAAGCTGTTTTTAAAATAACAGTTTGAAGCATTTACTATATCCGTCAGAAGGGTTAGAAAAGGGATAAACAGGTTCCGAACAACATACTCTCACAGTTGGAAGCCCAAGGGCTGAAGAATCAACTAAGGAATTCATATCACAAGTTTCTCAAATCTTTGCCCCAGCATGGTCCCAAATTCTGGCAATGAACATGAGAACCAAACCAATGTTGACACTTGTCCATTGAGTGACTTGTATAAATAACCTAAGGGTTTTTGAGCAAGAACTTACAAGTACCTCACAATCATCTGCAAGTGCTCAAATGTTTGCTTTTTGTTTCACACAACAAGAGCAGCACTAACAAGGTTTAGTATGGACAAACTGTGCTACAGTACTTGGTAGCCTACATCTTCAAACAATATTTCATAAAGATAAGTTCCTGCTGGTTGCTGATGAAGTTATTTATTCACTCTTTGCCAAAACAATCTAAGATTGGACTTGCTTCATGAAGGACCTGGAAATAGATTGATGATAAAGTACATTGAAGAGATGACATAAACTAGGCAAAATAGCAATCATTTGCTAACAATGAAGAAGTACTATAAAAAGACTGGAAAGATAGTCTTGAATTGAATGGAAACAAACCTGTAGGTTTGACAAAAAAAGCCCTGAATTATCAAATGTCACAACACGTGGTCATTTTTGCTAGAGAATGCCCATCCAAGGGGATGAAAGATTGAAAGAAGAGAGACTCTTTTTTATCAAGATCAATGAGCTATAAAGAAAGGAGCAGAATCATAACTGATTGCTGGACAATTTGATGATGGTGTTGTTAATGGGGATGAACATACAGTAGAGGAATAAGAGTCCAAATCATGCACTCAGGCCAATCAGCTCAAAAATGAAGTAACATATGATCTGAAAACTTGTATTGATTCATATAATAGCTTAAAACACGTGGTGGTGATCAAACGAATCAGTTAGTGAACAAGAAGTTAAAATACTTGCATATACTCTAGCTCTATAAAAATTAGAAGCTCAAGTTTTTACTTTTCAAAAGCAGCAATTATCTCTAAATGAACAACTTACATTTCAAGCAAATGAAATATATGCAAAGGATGAAAAGCTTAAAAAATATAGGAGAATAGGAATGAAAGTTGTAAAAGAAAAGGAACAATTATAGAAACAAGATTCATGGAAAAACTCTTCTAAAAACCTTTGGAAATTAGTTGATATCATGTGATGACATCAAACAGTAAAATTGGCTTAGGAAATTAAATACAATCAAACCAATGATGGTTTTAAAGCTATGAGGAAAAATGAATTGGTTCTAATGTTTAAGTGTAAAAAGAAGACAATATTAACAACCTTTGTACGTAGAATTACAAAGACTGATATTTTTCAAAGGAGTTTTCCACATCCCTTACTGGAGACGATACTGCCTAAACCACATGAGGAAATTGATGATTCTTTGTAATGATTATTGTAAAAAGGGACATCAAAAGCCTGCAATTATTGACTCATATGACACATCCAATGAAGCAATCTTCCTGCAATCAAATGAACAGTGAGGGATCTTTGGAAATCCCTCTAAGCAATTCTTCAAAGTCTGATTTAGAAAGTATCAGTGTAACCAAATGAGAAGTCTACATCTAAGTCTGTTACAGTAAATGAAAAAGTTGTGTCTGAATCAAAAGAAGTTGAACCTAGTTGTGTAACACACGTAAAAACTCCTAAGAAACAAATGAAAAATCAAGAGACACGTGGGGTTAAAGGAAAGAACTGGAATGAAAAGATAGGAAGAGAACTAGGAGAAGAGGGGTTACCCTTTCACAAAGAAAAAATGTTTGTTTTGTGGCAAGCTTTAAGGCATTGATCAAACCATAATGACTATTATGAAAAGAAAATGGCAAGAGAGGCTGACCTTAAGAAACAAAGGGTTTTTAATACTGGTAACGAGGCGACAAAACCAGTATGGAACAATACAAATAGGGTTAATCGTGCTAATCACTTTGTACCTAGACCAGTACAACTTAATTCTGTTAGGCCTAATGTTAATACTGGTAGGGTAAATGTTAATTCTGTCAAGTCTAATGTTAATTCTGTTAGGCATAATGTTAATTCTGTCAGAACTAATGTTAATACTGGTAGATTTAAACAACCTATACCCACCAGTAAATCAAACAGCTTAGTCCTTACGACCCTGAAGTAAATCAGTATATCAAGAATTACATTATTCAAAATCACATTGCACCAGTGAGAATACCCAATGTTAGAAAGACAGCAAGAATGACTTATTCTCATGCTGTAAAGGGAAATGGGGGAACTGCTGTTAAGACCTCAGCAGGTTATAATGAGGAGAACAAGACCAAACTCCAATTAAATAGTGGATCCAACTTTGTTAGAACTATAAATGTTAAAGGACCACAAGGCAGACCCAAGCCTGAAAAAGGCATGGCCCTAAGAAGAAAACTAATTCTCTTTTACATGTGCAGGATCATCCACTCAAGAACATGGAGGACAGAGGTATAATTTGATAAGTGGATGCCTAGGGCACATTGGTATATAAATCCATAGCTACATAAGGGGAAGGATAAAAGTATAGTTTGAACCTGGTAACACTAGTTATAGAATTAATTCTGAAAAGTTAATCTTATTTTTAGTGTTATTAAAAATATACTGATCTAGTAATATATGTCTTTGAATAGTTTTTGAGTATATTTTGTGTTGTGGTTAATATTTTTAGGTTATACTAGGATTTGCCCATAAGGATTGAGTATGACGTGAAGTTGTTAAAAGTTAATTCTGTATTGTGTATTAATTTCTGGTAGTCCAATATTAATCTTGGTAAGCTTATTGTTAGTACTGACAATAAATTGTTAAATACTGGTGACCTGCCTTAAGTCTGGTAGGCCAATATTAATCCCTGGTAAGCTATTGTACAGATCTGACAATCATTGTTATTATTGGTTTAGCCAAATTTTAAGTCTGAAGGCAATATTAATACTGGTAAACTAGTTGTTAGTACTGTTGGTCCTCACAGTTTGAACTTTTTCACTAAATATGACCGTTATAGCAAAATGCAGGGATATTTTAAGCGGAGAACGATATACAAATTAGGATAATTACTTTTTTATCTCACTCAAATAGTTTTCTTCATTAAAAAGAGCCTGTTTTCTTATAGGGATACTTGCAATTCATTATTTTTCGCATATAAAGTCAATTAGCAGTTCCAATCAGTACTAAGTTACCAAAACGCGTCAAACCCAGTTGATTAATCACCAACAATCACAACCTCGTTACTACAATTTCAAAAGAATGGCTTCACTGAAATACTGCGACAAGCATAACCAAGTGGGATTCTTAAAGAAACCTGAAGAAAGTGCAGGGTTTGCAGAGATAGTAGATTTCTTAAAAGGCTCGCATATCAGGTATGCTTTAACTCACAATCCTACTATCTATGACTCCCTAGTCAAACAGTTTTGGCAGACTGCTACTGCCTCAACTCTTGCTGATAGGACTCTAGAACTAAGAACAACCATAGATACTCTTGAGTATACAATCACTGAGGCATCTGTTCGAAGTAAGCTTCAATTAGCTGATGCTTTAGGGATTTCTATGTTTCCAAATACTAAAATTTTTAAAGGAATAGGGAATATGGGGTATCCAACTGATGATTCTTTTACTTTTTGGAAAAGCTTTTTCACACCCCCAATGGCGATTTTTTGTCCATCATATTTTACACTGCATAAGCCCTAAAAGTGGTGGATGGGATCAATTTGGTAGTAATATTACAACTGCTTTGATTTGTCTTTCCACTGGCAAGGTTTATAACTTTTCAAAATTGATTTTTGATGGAATGGTCGCTAATTGAAAAGTAAAACTAAGTTTTTGATGTACCCATGATTTCTACAAATGATTTTGGAAATATAAAGTAAGAATAAACACCTTATATTGGCTGTTGGCTTGACCAAAAAGATTTTTAGAAATGAAAAGGAGTTTTAGGGAGGTACCAAGACCTTTATTGCCTGCTATGTTGCCTATTGTTGATCAAAGTGCAAGACCAGCAGATCAAGCTGAGGATCAACCATCATCTTCTAAACCATTACCATTAACATCTCTGAACCAACAACTATGTACCTGACACCAACAACTACCCTAACTTCACCTTCACCTAAACCTGACAATGAACCCACTGAGCACACCTTTGAGCAACCATCAACTTAACACCAACCACTCACACCAGACAGAACCTAAAGCTCCACAACTCAGGAACCTTCTTCCACACCATAAGTTACCAAGTCAAGAACTTTGACATGTGGAATGACCACCTTCAAATGGTTCCCTCCTTTTGATCACAAAGTTGATAGTTTTAGAGAACCAGAGCACAAGCAGACTAAGCAGGCCATGGGGAAAGCCCTTGTGAAGTTGGTAAAGAAAGGTCAAGAAAATGTAAAATATTCTTAAAAGAAGAAATGTGGTTCACCTACTTCATTGGATAAAGAACCAAGAGGATCATGGGAGATATTTAGGGACAATGATGATGATCCTCTAGTTTCATTGATACACCTAGTAAACCCTTTAAGAGAGGCTCCAGGAAGAAGAAATCAGCCCTATAACCTTCGATAGCGCTAACTCTAACAAAGGTTGCTTCTCAAGGTCAAAATTAGTTGAATAAGTGGTAAATTTAACACCCCCAAATTTACATTGCAACGGAACCAATATTTGGGTGTTAAGTTATAGCACAACAACATAAGAATATAAAGAACGACTCAAAAAGAACCGTTATAAAACATAACATTGTCCCATTCATGTAAGATCAGAGTCAAAAATTTGTCCACAAGATCGTCACCATACAACATCATAACATAAGTTTTAAAATCATAACACAAAGTGTTTTCAATGAATGGAACCAAAACAAGTTTAGTCAAAACATTTCGCGCTAAACTCCATTCGCCACTCCAAGCCATCAACCCTGATTACCTGAGATAAAACATGCTAAAAAGTCAATGAAAACGTTGAGTGAATCCATAGAGTTTATATGAAAATAAAGGTGAATACAAGTATTTTTAATCATCGAAAACTTGTAGATTCAAACAGATTAATAACGTAACCAACATATTATAAATATGTAATCATTTGCCCCACAACTAGGTAATATTGCAATATACCTAAAGAAATTCCTAATACAAAATGTCCTTTAGGGGTGATCGCGCCATGGATGTCACAACCCCAGATAGGGCAGTCACGGCCCAATAGATCTACTTAATGACTAGCGCACACCTGTACATAGGTAAATTAACAGTGCATGTAAATTAGGGGCCTTTTTGTCATAGGTACTTATGCAATTAGTTCACAAATCAGGACTAGCATACCGAAAAACAATTGTATTCAATTTATAAAACAGAGCAAGTATCTCCTTCGCGGGGTTTATAAAAACATTTATAAGTAGAAAGGCGAGGCTATGAAAACACAGAGAGAACAATTAGATCAGAAGTATGACGAGTCTCGAACGAGTGGGAAGTACTCCTAAGTACCTCCTAAAAGACGTGACGTGACTTAGTACGTAGAAGAAACATACGTAGTAAAATAAACAAGAGCTCAAGAGATGTGGTTTTCCGAATAAGCATGGCATTCTACTAGACCTTTCCACAAATCCTTTTTTACTCCCAAAAATGACTGTAGATCTGGCTTATAGGTAAATGAACATCAACTAATTTACGGCTTTAATTTTTATTTTAGCAAGGTGTAACTATACGTTTTTTAAAATTTGAGACTAAGACTAAAAACTCAATTTCTGATTTTTAACTCAACTTCATGTACTCATATCTCCTAGCTCACAAATGTCTAAATGTGAGGCTTTCACCTCCTGGAAATCTCTTTAAGCTAGTTTCCAAAATGTAAGACCAAAATCTTCAAAGTTCATAACTAGGTTAAAATACTGGTTTTATCCCGGTTACCAAAACAGAAAATATTCCAAAAATTTTATCCTTTACAGAAGAATGAACCATAATTCCTAAAACATGATGACAATGAGGGTGAGGACATGCTATAGCTTCCTTAAGATGTCCTACCACTGACCCAATCTTTAAAACCAACCTTTTATTGCAAAAACCTGAGTTTAACTCGTTTTCCTAATCAAGATCCAGATTTTGAACCTATTTTCTTATTTTGGACCATATCTCCCTCCATCCCAAGGAGATGGTGAGCATCCAACTATCCTATGAATGCCCAAGACAAATATCTATCCAGACAAAAGAAATTTAATTACAGCTCCAAGCCAAAATATTTCGAGCTATAAACACGTTTTTACTACGTATTCCAAAACAGTCCCAATTAGGGCTGTAACCGAAACCGTACGAGACACGAACGGAGCCTGTTCATTTCGATTTCATTTAATTAAGGCTGGGAACAAATAAACGAACAATTTCCTTAAAAAGAACAAATTTTCATGTACATGTTCAATTTATTAAGAAATAATGTTTTTCATGTTCAATTATTTCTTCATTTTAGACACTAAACGAATATAACAATGAACATAAACGATCCGAACGAAATATATTATAAAATCACAATAAAATACACCATATTGTGTTTAATAAAGTTTGAATATGTTTTAAATAAAATAATATAAAAACAATATAATGAAAAGATACGATAGACGGAGCATAAACATAAATAGCTATATAAACGAACGAATAATCGGACGTTTCACGAACATAAATGAAACGAACAAGACTTTGTTCAAGTTCATTCTTAACTAAAAGAACATAAAAATGTTGTTTCATGTTCTGTACATTTAATAAATAAATGAACATAAACAACTTATTACCGAACGGTACCACGAAATGTTCACTGAAACGTTCCAGTTCGTTTACAGCCCTTAGTCCAATTATTTACTCCAAAACCCATCCAAACATCAATCCTAACTCTAACCAATCACATGCAATGCCATACCAAGCTCTTAAACACAACTCATACATCATATAAACATGCATTTCCAGAATTAAACATCCATTTTCATGGATAAAATTAAAAGAAAAATCAAAAATCAAGAAATAACCTTACTAGAAGATGATTTAGACAAGAAAATCAAAACCAACAAATGCTTCTTTCTTGTTTTGGGCTGAGTTAGACCTACCCACCACCCCTAAATCTTGACTCAACAAGGTTCAATACACCCTAGATAACAATGGTCCAAGATCCAACCCTAGTCTTGGATTACAATCTTCATTAAAATTCAAGAACTTCTTCAAACTTCAAGAAAGTTTACCAAACTTTCAAGAAACTTTAGGAAGTGTTATGATGGTAAAAAGGTAAAGAAATTTTTTGTAAGATGATGGTGGTGGTGGTAGATTCGGCAGCCCAAGGAGAAGAGAGGAGGAAGAGATTTGAACTATGTGAAATAAAGAGATTGCATGTATTGAGAAATGAAAGTAATGAGTGTGTTTTATGGGAAAAAGGAAAGTGTTTGTGTGTGGTGTTGTATAAACCGGCCATAGGCCTATGTAAAGGGAGGGAATGAATTTTTTTATTTTATTTTTGGAAATTAATTAAAAGTAAAATGTGAAAAGTTTAGTTTAAATAAAAGCAGGGTTTAAGGTAACACGCAGTTTTAAGCAAGAAAACTATGTAAACGCGAAACCCCAACAGAAAATGACAATGGTGTTAAATTATAATCATCGTGTGGAGTATTATGAGAAATATAAAACCACTTAAGGCACAAAGACAGAATAGATTCCTAAATACGGCTCACTTAAAGCTGAGAACGGGAAATTTTTACCAAATCGGGTAAACGTAAAATTAATGACTTTGCTTAAAAATAAAAATAGAAATAAAGTTTGGAATAAATAGTGACCTTAAATACAGAATGTTACATCCTCCCCCTCCTTATGGGGAGCGCCGTCCCGGTGCTCGATTCCTCATTCTTGTCTTCTGATTACTCGAGAAAAGATGAGGGTAATTTCTTTTGAAGAAATCTTCTCGTTCCCAAGTGTATTCCGGACCTCGCCTTGAATTCCATCAAACTTTGACAATGGGAATTCGACTTTGCTTAAGCTGCTTCATTTCGCGGTCCATGATTTCTACTGGTTCTTCAATAAAGTGCAATTTGTCGTCAAGTGATCTCTCAAGTGGATAACCAAGGTTTTCATTCGCCATACAATTACTTGAGATTCGAAACATGGAAGGTGCTATGAATTCCACGAAGTTTATCAGGAAGCTCCAGCTTGTATGCCACGGGACCAATTCTTTCTATGATTTTGAATGGCCCAATGTACTGTAGACTCAACTTACCATGTTTCCCAAAGCAAATAACGCCCTTCCAAGGCGATACCTTTAACATGACCATATCACCCACTTGAAATTCCATCGGTTTGCGTCTAACATCCGCATAACTTTTCTGACGGCTTCTGGCAGTTATCAACCGATTCTTGATTTGAACAATCATTTCTGTTGTCTCTCGGACCAATTCTGGGCTAGTAAGTTGGCTATCTCCAACCTCACTCCAGCAAACTGACGATCTACACTTTCGCCCATATAAAGCTTCAAATGGCGCAGCCTTGATGCTCGCATGATAACTGTTATTGTAGGAGAATTCGACCAATGGTAAGTGTCATCCCACTAACTACCGAAACAATTAAGCATGCTCGTAACATGTCCTCCAGCGTCTGAATATTTCTCTCCGCTTTGACCATACTGTCCTCTGGTGGAAAAGCGTGCTCATATCCAGTTGGGTATCCCATCGCTTCTTGCAGTAAATTCCAAAATCTTGATTAACAAACTGTCTCTATCAGAGATAATTGACGTAGGTACGCCCATGCTTACATACACTTTTCCTTTAAGTATAAATGGGCGAGTTTTTTCTATGTTGACCATCTCTTTATTGGCAAAATTGAGCAGATTTGGTTAATCGATCAACAATAACCCAAATGGAGTCATAACCACTTGTCGTTCTTGGAAGTCCTGAGACGAAATCCATGGTTATTTTCTCCTGCTTCCACTCTGGGATTTCCGGTTGTTAGAGTAGACCGGATGGATTTTGGTGCTCAGCCTTTACCTTGGAACAGGTCAGACGTTTAGTGACATAGGTGGCGATCTCAGCTTTCATGTTCGGCCACCAATAGAGCTTCTTTAAGTCTTGATACATCTTGTCTGACCCCGGGTAAATGGAATATTTAGATTTGTGCGATTCATGCATGATCAAATCCCGTAATCCTCTAAACAATGGTAACCAAATTCGCCCTTCAAAGCATTGTATTCCATTAGAATGGGTCTTAAATATCGACTTGATCAGCCTTTAAAGATTTTTAGCTTTCACGTTTTCCTCTTTCATCGCCTCAGTCTGAGCATTGAGTATTTTCTCAGGTAAATTGGTATGTACCGTCATTACCAAAGATCTAACCCTTATTGGTTCTCTGTCCTTTCGATGATAAATATTATGCTTTAGGCAACAAAGATTTAATCCTCTAATGAAAATAACGTCGTATTTTCATTTCATCGTTACTCTCATTTTAGTTCGTAACTTATTTTTCATTTCGACTTGCACTGTTCTGTTTAGTGCACCGGTGTGACCCTTTGACATTTATGTGAAGGCCAATGGTCAAAATATCATTATGTGCAAACACTACAGCGCCCAGTTCTAAATCATGGGTCGTGTAGTTTTCCTCATGTTTCTTCAGTTGTCGAGAGGCATATGCTATCACTTTTTACCTCTGCATCAGAACAGCTCCATAACCTTTGTGCGATGCATCGCAGTATACAATGAAGTTCTCAGTTCCCTCCGGCAAAGCTAGGATAGGGGCGGAACATAACTTCTGCTTCAAAGTTTGGAACGCCTCATCTTCTTCTGTACCCCATTCATACTTTTTGTTCTTCTCGGTTAATTTAGTTAGAGGCTTGGAAATTAACGAAAAACCTTCAATGAATCTTCGGTAATATTCGGCTAAACCCAAGAATTATCTGACTTCTTTCGGTGTTGTCGGTGCAGACCAATTTCGGATAGCCTCAACCTTTACAGGATCCAAATGAACTCCTTTATTGTTGATCACGTGACCGAAAAATTGCACCGACTCAAGCCAAAAATCGCACTTCGAGAATTTGGCGTACAATTGCTCATTCTTGAGTAATTCTAAAATGATCTTCAGATGTTTTTCGTGCTCTTCTTTATTCTTGGAGTAGATAAGTATGTCATCAATGAATACGATCATAAATTTATCGAGGTATGGCTTGCACACTCGATTCATCAGATCCATGAATACCACAGGAGCGTTGGTTAGACCAAACGGCATTACTTGAAATTCATAGTGACCGTACCTAGTCCGAAAAGCAACTCTCTCTCAAAGCTTCATGGTGCGGCTAAGGAGCTTGATACGCCTGTAGTTGCTACAAACTTGCGCATCACCTTTGTTTTTGAAGATCGGGATGACTTCACTGAGTCTCCACTCTTCAGGCATCTTCGCGCTTGTGAAGATCTTGTTGAAGAGGCTAGTAAGCTAGATAATACCCTCGTCTCCTAGGCTTCTCCAGGCTTCTATGGGTATTTTGTCCGGACCTACGGCCTTATTTCTCCCCATCTTCTGCAAGGCAGTCTTCACTTTTGATCGGCTAATCCTCGAGTAGTAGCAGTCGAAGGGGTAACAACTTCTTCGCGTCCCTCTGGTTCTCTCGCGTTGAAAAGGGATGAAAAGTATTCTCCCCATCTTTTCTTAATCTCTTCGTCGTCCGTAATGGTTCGACCTCCTTCATCTTTTATAACGCATAGGTCCCCTAGATCCCTTCTTCTTCTCTCTCGTGCTTTTGCAATCCTGAAGATATCGTTTGCTCCTTCCTTAGAGTCCATTTTCTTGTACAAGTCTTCATACGCTTTCTCTTTCGCCTGAGCTACGGCTTTTTTTGCTTCTTTCTTTGCTTTTTTATATCTCTCTTGCGCCCTGAGCCGCTCCCCTTGATTCCCTTCCCGACACGAGAGTAGCTCTCTAAACCTTGCTTGTTTCTCCTTGACTTTAGATTGCACCTCTTCACAAAGCCACCAAGATTCCCTACGGGCCGTATGGGTCTTCGATGACCCAATAGCCACACCAAGGGTGTCCTTCGCCGCATCTTTGATGATACTTGCAAGGGTGTTCCACAAAAGAATCTGCATCGCTCGCAGATATGACCTCTATTTGTGTAGAAACCCCTTCAACAAATCTTGATCTGAACTCCTCCGTAGCATCTCCCTTGAGGTTCTTCCACAAGATTCTTGGCACCGCACTTACTTCCCTCCTGCGCCTAACACTCTTAAATAAAGTGTCAAGTGCTAGCAGAGCATGCTTCTCCTGGAAAGACTCTGCAGTCTTTACAAGCTTTGAGGTCTCCTCGCCGCACCAACAAATAATCAATTTGGGTGCAACAACCCCCCGCTCTAGAATGTTATCTGATGGTCTCTCTTCTTGAAGTACGAGTTTACTACAGCCAAGTCATGTGCAGTAGCAAAGTCTAAGATCGCGCGACCTTCCTCATTTCTCACTCCATAACCAAAACCTCCGTGGACACCATGGTATCCCTCCCTAGCCTCCCCTATATGGCCATTCAAGTCGCCCCCTAAAATCAATCGTTGGTCCGTCGGGAACACCCTCACGACCCCGTCTAAAGAATCCCAAAAGGTCTTCTTTTCATCCTCACCCAGGGTGCGTACGCGCTAATCACATTAACGGTCTCTCCTTCAATCACTAACGTTAATGAAATAATCCTATCACTACACCGGTTCACGTGGACAACTTTGTCTTTAAGACACGCCTTCACAATGATTCCAACTCCATTTCTAGCGGTCTGGGAGCCCGTCTTGGAGCCAGAGTACCAAAGCCTATAGCCATTTCCCTCCTTAGTACTAGAACCCTTCCATTTAGTCTCCTAGAAGCACGCTATGTCCACTCTATGCCGCTCCAAAACATCGCCAAGCTCTAGGAGCTTACCGGTGAGGGATCCTACGTTCCAACTACCCACCCTAATCCTACGTGTAGCCTCTACCCTACTTCCTCTCCTAATCTCCCTAGTCTCGCCTAACCCACCCCGTCCGGAAAGACATGATCTCAAGTTACCATCACTTACAACTCTATCCTACTCGCCTAACCTCTATCACTTACAAAAAGGACCACGATCAGGATACACAACAATAATATAATGAAAGAAATAAGAGGCCGAACAAGAATAATAAATAATATATGAAAATAATAAGCAAATTAAAGTAAGAAAACTCAGCTGCCAGAAAAAAAAATTCCAGTGGTCAGTGGTGGCAGCCGTGGTGGTGGTTGTGGATTCCGACGGCCGGCGATGACGGGATTACTTGGATCAGGCTTGGAACCGCGATGCAATCCTTCACTCGTCGGGGGTGACGGTCAATACCGGCTGGTAGTCACCGGAAAAGTGAAAATAAAGTCCTACTAACCGCTGGTGGTCGTCTTTGCAAGTGGCGGCGCGTGGCGGCTCCGGTGGAGGTCAGGCTTATGGGGTTTTGCTCGGGTGAGAGAGAGGAAAATAATGATGGTATTGTGGGAGATGTTTGGTGATGGTGTATCTGAAATTTTTGTTGCTTATGGAAGAAAATAAAGAAGAGAGAAAATTTTTGATCATTCTATTAGCGTCTCAAATATTATATATATATATACATATATATACATATATATATATATA
>BQNB010061630.1:0-36410 GCA_026074375.1 Tanacetum coccineum | reverse complement strand
CAAATTGGTATTTGAATTTGACATTATGAATGATGTTGTGGTAAATGGATATCGGATCTTAAGTGTTATGAAGTGATTGATTGTAGTTTTAAATGAATTAACGTTTACAGGATTTTACAAATCTTTGATTAAAACCGAGAAAAGAATCGTATCTTTCGCGGGATTTTACAAAATCAAGAAGAAACCGTGAATGAATAATTAATTGACATTTCAAGAATGATTAAGTTGATTGTTGGTTTGATTGGTTGTGTTTGTTGTGTTGAGTAATTGTCCTTTTAGTCCGAATTAAAGTCCAACACAAATTCAAAAAAATGAAAAAAAGGTCAATAACTCATAGAAAACGAGGGTTTTAGGCCTCGAAAAATCCGTAACTAGCTAAAGGCTGGTTACATCGTGATCCGTCTCGTTTTTCTCTTCGATTTGAGAGGTCACGGGCCTGAAACGGACTTAAGGATCAAAAGTTATGGCAGTTTTACTGAAACCCTTTTCTTCACACAAGATTTCTAGACAAAATGCAACAATCTTTGGTCAAAACGCAATGTATAAAAAATTTGGGCAGAGTAACGTTTAGTCAAAACGCAATGATGGTCTTCAAAACGCAACCTGTTGAGTCAAAACGCAATGACTTTAGTCAAAACGCAATGAATCTAATCAAAACGCAATGACTTTTGTCAAAACGCAACGACTTTTGTCAAAACGCAACGACTTTTGTCAAAACGCAACGACTTTTGTCAAAACGCAACGACTTTTGTCAAAACGCAACGACTTTTGTCAAAACGCAACGACTTTTGTCAAAACGCAACGACGAACACTCCTTCAGTTAGGCAAAACGCAGCCAAGAAAAAATCTTCAAACTTTCTTGTAAGCTACGAAATGATGTTAAAACCACTTAGTAATGATGCAAGGAAGTGATCTAAGCCCAAAAGTACAAGTCTTTAACACTTTTAACCACGAAACAAAGATCAAAGTTGATTTTTTCTTGCCTTTTTTTCTATATTTCGAACCAAAAAAAACAAACCAATAATCCCACGAAATTCAATCACTAAACACCCCTTTAGCTCTGGTACCACATGTTATCCCACTAGTTTAATCCATTACACAACTATGTTCTTTACCAAAATGCTAGAAAATAAGATAGAATCTTAGAGAGAGAAAGTAGAGAGAGAAACAATTAGATTAGAGAGAAGTGGTGAGTTACAAGTGAAGTGAAAATGTAACCAACACCCTTCACCAAGTGTGGTGAAGGGATATTTATACCCATGCCATGCTAGGTGGCTTATGGGCTTGTAACTTGGGCCGGGCTTGGCATAACTTGGGCTTTGAGCCCGAAACACGGACAATATTAGATTACAATCCAAGCCCGTTGAACCCGACTAGCCTATTACAATACAAGACCTAGTTTGACTTTCTTAGACCGATAACATTCTTGTTTGACTTAATATAATTAAGGCTAACACACCATCATCTGCTAATTGGAGATGTCTCCTAACAGATGCTTCAGTAATAGCAAGTTTATGCCCATCAATTGTGGCAGTTATTTGTTGTTCTCTTTCATTAATCGGTTCAACAGTTGTAGTCTGCCAAAACTGTTCAATTAGAGAACGATAGATAGTAGAGTTTGCAGTTAAAGCATACCTGATATGACTACCAGCAAGAAAGTATACTATCTGGTGGAATTCCTCACTTCCAGATGGTTTTTGAAGGAAAGCTACCATGTTATGTTTATCGCAGAAGTCCATGTTTGCCATGCGTATAGAAAAATGGGTAAAACACAAAGATGAGTGCTGGGTTAAGGTCGTTTTAGAGTTAATTAGAGTTTGGTAAAAGCTGTTGAGATTTTATAAAGAGTATATAAGGTTCGAACAAGAATAAGCAAAGGAATTATATCTTTAGTTGGAAAGAAATTTATAAATAAGGTAAAGATAACAATTTTATAGTATTAAGAACCTTATATACGCAGTTAGTTGCATAAAAACCTCAACGGTAATATTCAAAAAGTTGAAAATCTGTTATTAACCAAACAGTTACGATAACTCAACAGTACAAATAGTACCCTAGCAGTACTAACATTTGTACTAACAGTACAAAGTTTAACCCATCAGTATGAAGAATTTGCCTAGCAGTATTAACCTTTTCTTCAATAAGAATGCAACAATATGCCTCTATTCATCACAAGTACACTAGAAATAACTACATAGACATGTGAGAATTCATGAGGATCCATATTTATGCATGACCCATGAATAGAAGTTAAAAACTGTTAATCAAACTAAAATACTGCTTTTAACCCATTTCTTCCCAAAAATAACCTCAAGTCATCCTAAAAATGTAGGTGAGATTATAGTTTTTTGCAAACTACCAGCCATCAACGGATTTGAGAGTTCTTTACCAGTTTTCGTTTGCCCTGGAATAGCCAATGCTTCATTGCAATAACATGGTGCATTGATAAACCATATAGTTTTGAGTAAACTATCAACTATCAATGGATTTAAGAAGTCTTTACCAAGAGCTGTTTGCTTTGGACTAGCCAGTTCTTGATGCCTGTTAGACATGGTGAACTGATGACCATTTGTTGTGTGGTGATAAAGCCAACACTTAAAGAACATCCATATTACTAGCAATTGTATTCTCAAAGCAGTTTCAATCTACATGACACAGCAGTATTAACTGAACTTAGCAGTATGAACTTTGGTACTAGCAGTACAAAGTGATAACTAGCAGGATTAACTAAGCTCCACAGTATAAACAGTTTATACCAGCAGTATTAAATCTTTCCTCAATAAAATGTGCATCATATGAACCTCAAAAGTCATCATAGCATCTACAACCCATTTTCTAACTAAATTTATCTATAAACTATACAACTCCAAACTATACCATTTTGCCTCCCCTAAAACAATGCAGCTACAAGTTCATCATTCCAATGCTAACAATCAAGAAATTGAACCTGCTGACATCAAAAGCTTTAGTTAAGAGGTCATCTACATTGTTATCAGTGTGTATCTTAAGTACTTGTATCAACTTCTTATCATAAGCATCCCTGATAAAATGGTGCCTAATTTCTATATGCTTGGTTTTGGAATGAAAAACTGGGTTTTTGACAATGCAGATAGTGCTCTCATTGTCTATGAAAATCCTTGTGTTCATAAAATTAAACCCATAGTCCAACATTTGGTTCTGTATCCACAAAACTTGTCCACAGCAATTTGTAGCAGCAACATACTCAGCTTCTGTAGTAGAAGTAGCCACAATGGTTTGCTTCTTGCATTGCCATAAAATCAACCTATGACCAAGAAATTGACAACCTCCTGTTGTAGATTTCTTGTCAAGGTTAGCACCACCATAGTCACTGTCTGAATAAGCTACCCAGTCAAAAGATGACTCTTTAGGATACCAAAGGCCTAGTTTGGGTTTGCCTTTGAGGTACCTAAAGATTCTCTTCACAGCTTGAAGATGTGAAGTTTTGGGAGTAACTTGGAATCTACTACAAGCACACACAACAAACATAATATATGGTATAGAAGAAGTTAAATACATTAAGGAACCAATCATTGACCTATAAAGATGTACATCCACATCTGCTGCTTCCTCATCCTTAACCAGTGGCTTATGAGTCTCAATAGGAGTACTAGCAGTCTTCACACTCATAAAATCAAACTTCTTCATGATCTCTGCAACATATTTATCCTGACTAATGAAAATTCCATAATTTTTCTGCTGAACCTGTAATCCAAGAAAGAAGGTAAGTTCTCTTATTGAACTCATCTGGAATATGCTTTTCATCAATGCCTCAAACTCATCACACCAAGACTTCTTTGTAGAACCAAAAATAATATCATCCACATATACTTGTACCAGCATGATATCCTTCTTGTCCTTCTTTATAAACAAAGTCTTATCAATAGTTCCTCTTCTATATCCACTTTTCTCCAGGAAAGCAGATAAGGTAGCATACCAAGCTCTGGGAGCTTGATGTAGTCCATACAAAGCTTTCACAACCTTGTAAACCTTCTTAGGGTACTTAGGATCTATAAAACCTAGGGTTAAGACACATACACCTCCTCATCAATTGTGCCATACAAGAAGGCACTCTTCACATCCATTTGATAAACTATGAATCTCATATAAGAAGCAAAGGCCAAAAAGATCCTGATGGCTTATATCCTAGCCACATGAGCAAAAACCTCATCATAGTCTATCCCTTCCTCTTGTCTATATCCTTGAGCAACCAATCTAGCCTTATTTCTAACTACAACACCTCTTTTATCCTTCTTGTTCCTGTAAACCCATTTGGTGCCTATTGCTCTCTTTCCATAAGGCAAATCAACAAGAATCCATAACTTCTGAATCTTTAATTACAACAGCTCTTCTTGCATAGCATCAACTCAGCTTTCATCTTCAAGAGCTTCAGATATCTTTTTGGGTTCAATCTGAGATAGGAAGCAAGCAAACAAACAGTGCTGAAAGTCCTTATGATTATTTCTTCTTTGATTTTGAATATAACTTACAAAAGCATGTGCTCTAGAAGTTTTGTTCACTTTGCGCCTTGTCTGAACTGCTAAAGTTGGATCTCCAATAATCTGAGTTTTAGGATGAATGGCGTGTATCCTTGATGTGGGAATAGGACTAACATTCACAGTGGTTTCTAAATTTGTGAAGTCAGCCTTTGCACCTGCATCATCATAGGATGCATTGGTAAAAATCCCATGACTGGCATTTTCATATATATCCTCAAGAGCATGTATTTGTGAGTCATCATAGTCAGCAAATGGTCTATCAGTACTAAAAACACTGGCAGTACTAACTGGTGTACTAACAGTATTAACTGTTGTCACACCCCGCCAAAGCGGAAGCACGAGGTGTAACTTCATGGATATCGTTACAACACAATGGCGTCTACTATAGAGATACTAAAAGGAAAAGAAAATAACTACAGGGACACTATGTGTCATAACAATACCCAACACAAGATAAAGGAGTCTTGCAATATTAAGTAATGTCATACACGCAAAAGCATAAACCAACATAAAAGTAAATCAATCCCAAACATAAATTATCCAGCATAACATAAGTCTAAATCAAAAGGAACAAAGAAGTAGAACTCCACAAGCCAATCCTAAGGTCTTTCTATCCACTTCTCCTAGCATCATTAGTCTCAAACTGAATACCTGAAAATGATGCTAAAAACGTGAACTTAAAGTTGGTGAGAGTCATAGGTTTAAGACACGATATAAACCCAATTAAATCATTACTGTGATAAATAAAAAAACACTGCATGACAATAAATGGACTACCATATAAGCTATCATACAAACCAATATCAAATCCAATCCAAAACAGTACCATTCACACGATTACGAGACGTCTCTATCGCAGAACTACTCCAATTGATCACTAAGCCATGGAGCATACCACAAATCCACTCCAATTGATCACTAAGCCATGGAGCGTATCACATCACAAACATGTAGCACATAACATATAATAGCCACATAAAGTCCATGCATCACTTTAAACACATTATCACAGTAATTAAAATATTTTCATACTAGCATCATTTCCATCCCAAGTTTAAAACAAGTAAAAGTAGGACTATGAAACTCACCTTAGCTTAGCTTAATCCAAAAAAAGTTCCAAGAAGCTTCACAAAGATCTAAACAACAAAACGTATGGATATTAACATCACTTTGGTCATCACTCTAATAAGGTGTAACCTCAACTATGATGGATTCTATGAAATCTACCAATGTTCTAAACTAATTTAGTACCTTTTTAAATTCTTACATAACTAGCTTACACTTTATTCTTACACTTTCAATTTTTTGGATTTGAGCAGAATTTTAGACTCACTTGTACGCCCTAAACACACCACTTATACATCTTTATAATTATTGGAAAAATTCCACAGGTTACTAACATGACTTATGAGCCCCCCAATCACTCCCCCAAAGCTCATACTTTAGAAAATCATAACACCAAGTGTCCCAAATTCGACTAGTAACAGACACCCTAAAAGTTTGATGTTAACTGACCATTTTAAACACCACCCCATACTTAGCCAAAAATCAGGGATCACACACAACATATGAAATGACTTCCACGTAAATATTATCCCTTAAGAAGGTGTCTAAGTATTTTTAGAAAAATCAAAACCCTAACTAAAACCCGTCAGAAAATTTACACTAGTTTTCTTGACACACCGATCTTATAATAACTTATTTGACAATCTTCCCGACATGAAAAACTCTTTAGGGTGGATTTTTGGAACTGAAGGACTCAGATTACTACAATTTAAAAAAAAGAATCGCTTCAATATCATTCTCCATCATGGAGAAAATCGCTCGTGAATACAGCCTTAATTCTGCTCAACACTAAATCAAGATTTCATGCAAACCCTAACATGAAATTTGCATGGTTATGCCCCTAATTCAATTCTAATCAATGCTATTAACATTAATTACTCATTAAGATCTGTATTTTATTAAAACCCTAATCCATCATAATTAAGCTATAAGAATTAAAAGATTTATAGAGGTTTAATATATTTACCTTTGATTACAAGCACCTAAACAATACTCTTGCTTTTTCCTTGGGTCTTAGCAATGAAATCGATTTTCCTAGGGTTTTGGGTAGGTGAAAACGCATGGCACACCAAAAGAGAAGGAAAAACAATGAGGGCTAGGTTTTATTAAATATGCATTACTAGCCTAATCTTAATCCAACTAGAGTTTGATAAATATTAAAACTTCCCCTTTTTTTTTCTTCTTTGTGTCGTCCAAAAACAAACCGACCCCCTTAATTTATTATTTTTTATTTTTTTATTTTCTTAATTAGCTAATTTACTATATTACCTTAAATTTTTATAAAATCTCCTAAGCTAATTTGATCAAACCTTTTTGCTTAAACGCCACTCACTAGCCTTTCTAAAAATAACTTTCGTTTCACCAAACCACTTTCCATTTTTAGAAAGTTTGCCACAAACTTCCATATTTCACTCACTTATTTCATTTCTAAAATGCCACGATTATCATGTAACGCTTAACACTAAATCGTCCTACTATTGACGTAGCATTACATGCAATACGCCAATCCTTTCTATTATCACTAAACGCGAACAAATGGAATACTCATAATCCAACACAAACATACTCAAAATGAGATGCCCATACACCTCAAAATGATATCATGCACATACTTAAACACATAAAATGAACTCTTAGCCATACTTAATAGTATAAACTAACCTGCTCAAATCTCGGTTGTCACAGTATCCCCTCCTTTAGGAAATCTCGTCCCGAGATTTAATTAGCCGACTCATCAGCACGATTAACAAACAACTGAGGATACTTAGACTTCATATAATCTTCGCGCTCCACTTTAAACTCTTAAATTTACGGTCCAAAATCTCTACGGGTTCCTCGATAAAACGAAGAGTTTTGTAAACCTTAATTTCATTCAATGGCGCATGCAGGCTAGCATCTGCTAAACACTTCTTTAGGTTTGACACGTGGAATGTGTCATGTACACCACTCAACTCCTCGGGCAACCTTAACCGATAAGCTACAGGACCGATCCTCTCCAGAATCTCAAATGGCCCTACATACCTCGAAGCTAACTTACCCTTCTTCCCAAAGCGAACCACTCCTTTCTAAGACGACAGCTTTAGCATCACACGATCTCCAACCTCAAATTCCAACGGCTTGCGCCTGTTGTCCGCATAGCTCTTTTGACGATCCCTCGCCGCTTGGAGCCTCTCTTTTATAACTACTACTTTATCAGTCGTTTCTTGCACCAATTCGGGTCCAATCAAGCTACCTTCCCCAATTTCAGCCCATAACATAGGTGACCTACATTTTCTTCCATATAGTGCTTCGAACGGAGCACACCGAATGCTAATGTGATAGATGTTTTTATAAGAGAACTCAGCTAACGGTAGGTGGACATCCTAACTGTCACCAAAGTCTATCACATACGCCCTCGGCATGTCCTCTAACGTCTGAATTGTACGCTCACTCTGTCCGTCTGTCTGAGGGTGATAAGCTGTGCTCATATCCAATCGTGTTCATAAGGCTTTCTGAAATGTTTGCCATAGACGTGATGTAAACCATGCGTCACGATCTGAAATAATCAACACAGGCACTCCATGACGCGCGACAATTTCATCGGTGTATAACCTCGCCAATTTCTCCATACTATAATCTTTACGTATTGCCAGAAAATGTGCTGATTTGGTCAATCTATCAACCACCACCCATATTGCATCGTGCCCATTCCTTGTTCTATGTAATTTAGTGATGAAGTCCATGGTGATATTTTCCCACTTCCATTCTGGTATCTCTGGTTATTGTAATAAGCCTGAAGGCCTTTGATGCTCAGCTTTCACCTTTGTACAAGTTAAACATTCGCTAACATAGATAGCAATATCCCTCTTCATTCTCGGCCACCAGTACATGTCTCGAAGGTCGTAGTACATTTTATCTGCTCCAGGATGTACAGAATATCTGGACTTATGAGCCTCATCCATAATTACTGTTCTCACACCTCCTAGCAACGAAACCCATATTCGATCCATGAAGTATAAACTTCCGTCTCTTTTCCTTTCCATCTGTTGATCTAACCCATGTAACCTTTCATTCATTACATTCTCTTGATCAAATGCCTCACCCTGAGCTGCCAATATCATTCCTTTCACTCCAGAATGAATAGTCATTGACATCGCCCGCACTCGTTTAGGTTTCACCCATTCCTTCCTACTTAGTGCATCCGCCACCACATTCGCTTTACCCGGGTGATATCAAATTTTACACTCATAATCACTAAATAACTCGATCCATCTCCTTTGACGCATGTTCAGCTCGTTCTGATCAAATATATGTTAGAGACTCTTGTGATCCGTGTAAATAACACTTTTCGTACCATATAAATAATGTCTCCAAAATTTTAAGGCAAACACCACTGCCCCTAACTCAAGATCATGTGTAGTAAAGTTCTTCTCGTGAATTCTTAACTGTCTTGACGCATAAGCAATTACCTTATTTCTCTGCATAAGCACACAACCCAACCCCTGATTCGAAGCATCATAATAAACTACAAAATCTTCAACGCCATCGGGAAGCGATAATATAGGTGCGTCACATAACTTACTTTTTAGCAATTGAAAGGCTTCCTATTGTTCTGTACCTCACACATACTTCTTGTTTTTCTGAGTTAACAGAGTGAGTGGTTTTGTAATCCTGGAAAAGTTAGCGATAAAACGCCGGTAGTAACCTGCTAGACCCAAGAATGATCAGATTTCAGAAGGTGTTGTAGGAGCTTTCCAATTCTTTACTGCCTCAATTTTACTTGGATCTACGTGGATGCCATTTTGGTTGACCACGTGACCAAGGAAATGCATCTCTTGCAGCCAGAACTCACACTTGGAGAATTTAGCATACAACTTCTCCTTCCTCAATAATTCTAAAACTAACCTCAAATGCACCTCATGCTCCTCTTTCGATTTCGAGTAAATTAAAATGTCATCTATGAAAACAATGACGAACTTATCTAGGTACGGTTTGCAGACTCGATTCATCAGATCCATAAAGACTGCTGGGGCATTGGTTAGTCCGAAAGGCATAACGGTAAACTCAAAATGTCCATACCTTGTTCTAAATGCGGTTTTAGGAATATCATCCTCATGTACTCAGAGCTGATGATAACCTGATCGAAGATCTATCTTGGAAAAGAAACGCGAACCTTGTAGTTGATCAAATAAGTCATCAATTCTAGGGAGAGGATATCGATTCTTAACAGTCAACTTGTTTAATTCCCTATAATCAATACACATACGAAAAGAGCCATCCTTCTTCTTAACAAACAACACAGGTGCTCCCCACAAAGAATGACTCGGTCGTATGAAACCCTTGTCTTGCAACTCTTGAAGCTGCCCAGACAATTCTTGCATTTTCGAGGGCGCTAGACGATATGGAGACTTCGCAACCGGCGTCGCTCCAAGGAATTAAGTCTATACGAAACTCAACTTATCTTTGCGGCGGCAGTCTTGACAAATCCTCCAGAAACACATCAACAAAATCCCACACCACAGAAATATCACCCACCTTTGGTTCATCTACTTTCACGTTCATTAAAGTTTTTTGCCTGACTCCTAACGACGCTCTCCTGTACCAAGTATCTCAACCCTAATCATGTATTTTAACCACCTTTTTCATGACCAACTATGCCCGACCCTATTTTGGAGACAACCAATCCATCCCCCAAAACTTATGAGCTTTTTAGCCAAAACAAAATCCAAACAGATAAACAATGGTGGCAAATGAGCTTATTTTCAAACTTTGGTTTATAAATGAGGACTTAAACCTGCTGAATTTTGGGCTTAAAGTTGACTGTTTTCAAAGAAATGACTTATGGGTGCTTTGACTTTCACTTGGTGAGGTTAAGAGACAGAACAAGGTGTTGGTTAAAGTGGCTAGAAACAACAATAACAAGCACAAAAATAATGTGCTTAAGCTGCATAAGCAGCTGGAGCACTTAAGCTTGATTTGGCTTATTGAAACTTTGACAGAATACAAAAGGGACTTAACAACTTAATTTTACACTAAAAACTTTTGATTAAATTACACTAATGAGTCCCACACACTCAGCCAAGATTGGCTGAGTGCACTTGACCCATGCCAATCCCATATTGACCCATTTTCAAGTGTAAACCAAACACCCCCTTAAGTATAAATTTTGCTTCTTTTTAGCTTTTTAAAAGAAATAAAAGGGTGAAACAAGTTTATAAGCTGAGCTTAACAACTTTTACACGTTTTTACATAAGTCTACACAGATTAAAAAGGCTTAAATAAGATTTTAAATTCTTGACAATGGCTATATCACAAGAACTCTTAACTTTTATTAAAACTGAAGATGTTACAACATAAAACTTTTAAATGAACTGAGTTACACTTAAATTCTTAAAAGAAAGACTTGGAATTAAATTTAAACTAAAAACATAAAAAAAATGGTGTGTATTGTTCGGCTTGGTCTTTTTTCTTTTATAGAAGCTCTCAGCCTTCACTTGGTCTTGGGATGAGCTTGTTGTGAGTGTGTAATGTCCCCAAGGTAATCCTAGCCTTCCATTGCTCTCTTCATCATCATCCAATGGATGGGGGTGCGGGTTTTTTGTGTATGTTGAACTGGAAAGGGTTATAGGGGTTTTAAATAGAGTGGAAATGTTAATATAGGCGGGAAGTGTACTAAGAGGTAGTGGTATGGGCCAATAGAAACCGTGGACAGGGTGGTTTGGTTTTGGCCGCCAAGGGGGTCGAGTATCGTTTATGGTTGCAGGTTTAAAAGAGAAGTATGGGGAAGAGGCAAAAACAGTCCTCCATCTTTCTTTCTCTTTTCATTTTATTTAAGCCCAAAACAGTTATAAAAGAGTTTGGAAAGTGACACTTATGGCCCCTGTGGTTTTATAACAAAAGAATTAAAAAGGGTTTTGGCAAATTGCAAAAATGGTCCCTCTGGTTTTTATAACTAAAAGAAAGGGAAGTTTGGAAAATTGCAAAACAGCCCTTGTGTTTTATTTTTTTTCTATTTTTTTCTTTTGAAAACAACTTTCAAAACTTGCATTTTGGGCCCTTTTCTTTATTTTTTTCATTTTTATATTATAAACACAAGGTTTTAAAATTTACTTTTTTGGTCCCTTATGTTTTATAAAAAGGTAATGGGCATATGGGTTTTGTGTTTGGCTTGTATTGGGCCCACTGGGTTTGGGTGGGCCCAATAAAGGTTTACTCGTCTATTCTATCAGCACATCATCAGAACCATACAAAACACATACATAAACACTCATCAAAACAACATTTTTGACACTAAAACCATGTAATCATACTTGCAAGTCCACTTGTGTTGTGGCGCATGTATAATTATGTTGGCCACCATAATTATAGATGCCCCTTTTTACGAGTGTACTCCCTCCTATGAATACACTTCTCAATATCAACAAGGCTCATACCACATAAGTCACAGTTGTCACTATTTTCTCCACCTCTCTTCCCTCTACTAATTCTATAGTCAATCTTTCTTCTACCCTGCATGGGTACATAGAAATTGGTATGCGGATCTTGCGGCTAATCCGGCTTACCCATGCCCGTATCCCTGGTTTGTAATATCCCTTACGTCTTGTCGCAATGGCGACTCCCATACGGAACTTCTTAGGAAGAAAAGGAGACATAGCTAATTTAACAAGAAATAAGGCATACTATATCAGGTAAAGGCAATCCAAATAGCTAAAGAAAATCAACAAAACTAAGAAATAAAATCATACAATTAAGGGGGAAAACGCATACTAGATATAATACTAAACGCTTAAGCCCTAACATGCATTTACGTGAAGGACTCCTAGGTTATAGTCTAGGCTCAACCACCTACTTCTCTATAACCAATGGCTCTGATACCAATCTGTCACACCCCGCCAAGGCGGAAGCACGAGGTGTAACTTCATGGATATCGTTACAACACAATGGCGTCTACTATAGAGATACTAAAAGGAAAAGAAAATAACTACAAGGGACACTATGTTTCATAACAATACCCAACACAAGATAAATGAGTCTTGCATTATTAAGTAATGTCATACACGCAAAAGCATAAACCAACATAAAAGTAAATCAATCCCAAACTTAAATTATCCAGCATAACATAAGTCTAAATCGAAAGGAACAAATAAGAAGAACTCCACAAGCCAATCCTAAGGTCTCTCTATCCACTTCTCCTAGCATCATTAGTCTTAAACTGAATACCTGAAAATGATGCTCAAAAACGTCAACATAAAGTTGGTGAGAGTCATAGGTTTAAGACACGATATAAACCCAATTAAATCATTATTGTGATAAATAAAAAAACACTGCATGACAATAAATGGACTACCATATAAGCTATCATACAAACCAATATCAAATCCAATCCAAAACAGTACCATTCACACGATTACGAGACGTCTCTATCGCAGAACTACTCCAATTGATCACTAAGCCATGGAGCATAGCACAAAACCCACTCCAATTGATCACTAAGCCATGGAGCGTATCACATCACAAACATGTAGCACATAACATATAATAGGCACATAAAGTCCATGCATCACTTTAAACACATTATCACAGTAATTAAAACATTTTCATACTAGCATCATTTCCATCCCAAGTTTAAAACGAAGTAAAAGTGGGACTATGAAACTCACCTTAGCTTAGCTTAATCCAAAAAGGTTCCAAGAAGCTTCACAAAGATCCGCTCAAACCACGGTTGTCACACACCAAAACCAAAGTTTGCATGTATAATTATTTGTTTTTATATATCATCGATGTTCACGAATATTCGTCTAATCTAAGTAAAGCTCGTAGTTGCAAAACTGAAGACTAAAATTGGTTGAATAGCATTAGAACTAGAGTAGTGCTATTTAGACCTAAAATGCATGCCTAAATTCATGCCTAATGCATAAATCACTTGTACATGTGTTTTATGTATTTTCTCTCTCCAAATTCCCACCAATCATTTTTTCAAACCAACCAATCAAATCATTAGGTTCATTATTAGGCATGATTAGTAGGCACAACAATAATTTTTCTTAAAACTAACTACATTATTTTTACATCTATTTGTAGATTGAATAATCGCTTATATGTTGAGTAGTCATTGCAAATTAGAAGAAACAAAAAATAAAAAGAGACCTATCCAAAAGTGAGATGAAAGACCATGTTTGGCGCATAGCTTTTCCTTCTCACTGCTCCTTTTACATAAGAAATTACTAAATTGTCCTGATTTTTATTAAATTCAATGTGTAAATTTCGATTTACGTCAATCTTACACGTAAAAATTACACTTACAATATGTTATTAGACGTTTTTATAAATGAAAAAGTATCCGATATGGAGTATTTGTTTTTGTAAGTAGACAAATAGTGGCAAACGATGAAATTGGGTGTAGAATTTTAGATGGGCAAAATGGTAATCTCGTGTGAAAATACAATTTAAAGTACCTTTTTTTGAAAATGGACGGCGCATTTATATATATGCGCTCTGTTGGATGGAAGATAAAATTGTAATCAACGATCCTTGTTTAGGCACATTTTCAACACAAAAAGACAAAAGTCAGGCGCATTTAAGACGCATTATGTGTTAAAATATAAAAAACACAAAAGTGAGGCGCATTATGTGTTAACATAAAAGACAAACCTAGACGCATTCGAAGCGCATCCTAGGCACATTAATAGAGATGTTAAAATGAGTAGTTGTATCACATTGAATATTTGAATCAGATGGTTAAAGTAAAAATGCATTTATAATCCATTGATGTAAAAGAAAGCTAAACACGGTTATAAATGTAAAGGGCAAAGCACGGTGATTCATAATTTTAAAAGAAAGCAAAACACCCATAAAACAAAAGCACGACATATTTTTCATTTGCAAGCGCATAACCCACTAATATGCGAGGACAAAGCATGGCACATTTTTTTGCGCATAATACATAATATGCGTCGTTTGCAGGGACGGAGCCAGAAAGTTACGATCAAGGGTCAAAGTTTGATAATTTTTAAAAACTACACTACGTATTGGTTTGTTAGAAAGGCAAATTACAAAAAAAGCCCCCCTCCCCCTTTGTCTCCGCCATTGCCAGTTTGTCAAGTTTAGTTTGGTAAATTGATAATATTTTGTTCAGTTTGATAAATTGGATATCTTTTTGGTTCAATTTAATAAACAAGTTAAATAAAAAATGATGTGGAATTATCACGCACTTGTCGGATATGGTCATGGGATGTTGGTAGATGAGAAATGGGTTATGATATATGTACCCCCTTGAAAACACCATTTGTACCCCCCGGTTTTTTCCTCTTTTTTTTCGTATTTTATTTTTTTTGTATTTTTATAATTTTGTATATGTTATAAAACTGTGACACGGAAAAAACGGAACGAAAAATATAAAGTTTAACAGGTCAAAAGTATGAAACTGTCAAAAATTACAAAAACTGCGTTGCACTGTAAAAAGTGAGGTACAAAAAGAATCTTTTGTACTTTTTGGCACTATGCAGTGGGCCGGGGGTACTAATAGGGGCACCCATGAGAAATAAGTACGACAAAACTCACTCATGTTATTCTGTGTGCTTTGTTCAGACATATGTGGTCCTGGCAATTGCAAATCGTGAGAATTTTTATTTTTTTTCATTTTTAATTTCCAACCCCTTGTAGTTATATGCTATTTACAGAATGCGTTCAATATGTTTTTGTTTAGTTTTATTTCTATGACAATAATGGTGTTATATTTAGCTAGTAGTTTAGACTGGATGCAATAGTTATTGCATTCATCATCGACAACTAATCGTCATATTAACTTTCAGCTCCGTCACAAGACATGTGTAAGAAAGCTATTAACTTCATCACCAAACATACATCACTTATACACAAATCTATTTTCGCGCAATTTTTTTTCTCTTAAAATGTGGTGGTCCGCACCGTAAAGTCTCACAAAATGGAGAGGATAACAAAGTGGTGGTGTGGTGTTTTAAGCCCTTACACGTAAAGGGGAGCTAATTTGTCACCCTTATTTTAAAACTTACGAGTTCGTACAAGTTTCATATTACATGATAGAATTACGAAAACTTGTAAATTTCAAAATTGACAAAATTAATAATTTTAGGAAACACAAGTTTATAAGCTAGAAATTATACTTGAACAAACATTCTTATTGATCCTTTTATACTTTATGTGATAAGACATTATCAGCTTTATAGTTTTTTACGCATTTCAAATTTATTTACTAGTTGAAGGTTTTACCTTTTTCAATCAAGGTTTTTAGGTAAAAGTTAGCAAGTCATTCCATGCGAACTAAAGTCAAACAATACAATGGTTTATTAATTCAATCTTAGCTATTCTATTTATATAACGTAAGAAGAAGATAATTTTACAAAACATAGTCTAAAAACACATAAGCTCGTAAGGCAAAAAAATAAGCTCAAACAAGCATGCTCTAAACTATTGTATAAGATATAGCTTAAATAATAATTATACTCCTTTCGTCTCAAATTAATATTTTACATTTTTTTAGATGTCTCAATTTAATTGTTCACTACTAAAAATAGATAGAAAAATTCGATCAATTTTATCATATTATCATTGTTTGAAATTATTATTACAAACTTTAAAGAGGACTTTGATTAATTAGATAAGGGTAAAACTGTCATTCTGCTAAAACAAAAAATAAATAATAAATGCACTTTTTTTAAAGTGTGTGTTTTTTGTCAGGAAAGTAAGGTGTGAAAATAGAAAATGATGGAAATATGGATGGAGTATTTTGACAAAACAACAGAAAAGTGAGGTGTGAAAATAGAAAATGTTGGGATTTAAATACCTAGGTAACTAGTTTAGCCACGAGTACGCAGCGGATAGGACCTAGTAATAGCATATGGTTAACACAAAACAAAAGGTAAATAGAAACGCGTACCTTTTGATAATTTGATCAAGAAAACGAAACAAGCAATTAAAATAATTGCCTCTACGGTTGCTCACACAATCACGTCAACCGAACACGTTAAGCTATGCTAGGCTTAACTTCACTAATTAACAACCCTTGTATCAATCCCGATTACCACGCAAACCCTTGAGCTAATAACCGAATAAACAAGAACCGAATTAGGGTTTATAAACCCTAATCCAACCGAAAAGAGGTACCGACATCGGTATATGTACGTTCACTGGAAACTCATGGACTAACAAATTTCGTAGCAAATTAATGACATATTGGAAAGATGTGAACGGTCAGAATCGGCTTTTCGTTTCCCCCACCTTGAAGGAAATCCATTGATGAAACAAAAAACGAAAAATGAACATTGTGCAAATGCCTCTTAAACAAAAAATAAACATCAAATGATAAGAGGCATGACCACCATAACAGATTAAATTCATGGCAATTAAGACAGTAGTTTAGTCACCGAACAGTTGGCACTGTTAAGAAGTAATAAAGTAGTAAACAAATAAACAATTACCCAAATTGGTACCATTCTACTAATAATCCTTGACAGAAGCTTCTGGTTGTCCTTGAACAGCGCATGCGTAGCCTCGAGCAGTTGCTGCCTCATTTTGAGCTCATGGCTGTCTTTGAACAATGTCTGGTTGGAGCATAGCAGGTTCTTTCGCTTGATTGGGACTGCAGCAACATTGCACATAACAAAGTCAACCGTATGTTTTAATTTGGGGTGAAGGAGGCGGAATTGTACCTGCCACAGTTCTATAACGCGCCTGAAACGACCGAGCTTTTGTATGAGCGGATAAACAATCCTATCAATGACATGAGGGACAATTAAGTAAGCTTCCGAATTAATGCCAGAAGTTATGGATTATGACAATTCATGCTTCTGTTTCAGCTGATATAAAAATTTAATGGTTCTGCTGCTTTTAGCATGTAATTCGAGTAAGCCGCCAAGTATATATTCATTTACCCTGGTTCTATTATAATGACCAAATTAAATTGATGTCAATTATGGTTTAATATGATCACAACAATTCCACTTTGCTATTGCTAAGAGTATGTCCTACATGAAAGTTATAATCAATCAAAACAACACTAATTTCAGAGAAACAGTAATCATTTAAAAGGGGTGTTTGGATTTGCATTTTAGCGCTGCAATTTTTACAATGTACTACTACCATAAGCTGAAAACCAATCAATTAATGATCATTACCACAATCCAAAAAGCATATAACGTATCAGTATTCAAATGAAAAGCTTGTCCATGGAATCTCTAGATATTCCTTTCTATTATACTATTAGTCTTAGATGGAAGCCAATCTTGCAGACAACTTATAGAACATGGACACATAATTTAAATGCACTTTACACTAAAAAAAAGAAAACCTGCAAGTGCCCGTCCGCAAGTCGCATCAGCTCCAATGCCTCATTTGTGACCTCTTCCAACTCCAATGCAGCTTCGGCTTTTGCATTCCACAATCGCACCTGTAAAAAAAATTGAACTTTTAACTTCATTCAATTTTTATTTAAAAAAGACACATGTCGGTGTAATAAAAAGGAAATATAACCCACTGTGTTATCTTTGCTCCCCATTACAATTAGTGTTCTTCCATAACTTCTTGTATACGTATCAAGACATAACACAATATCGGCAGGCGCCAACACATAAGAACATGACATCGAGGCAAGATCATACACTCGTACCTGAAAAGATGCAACATTAGAATACAAAACTCACAATCAAATGTAACATTAATAGATTTCTCAACTTACCATCATATTGTAAATATAACTTGCTAGCTACTTAAAGAAGGGCGAAGAAAAAAAGACTTACGATACTTGACTGGAAAAACAATGTGATGAGAAATGGTGAAGAATGATCACAACCACATGTCCGAGAAGATGACTAGTGAAAGGCCGATTGTATAAATCGCTTTAATTTAGCCCAAGCCACTTGTGTAGGGGTTATCTAAAACACCAAAAGACCAAGCTTGATGGTGAAGCTGCATATCATGATATTTAAAATTACAAACCAATCAATTAAACAATTAAATAATTTTCACATAAATTACCTTTCTTTAGTTCTTTTCTACTACCTTCACAATAAAAAAATAAAAGCCTCTTCAAAAAAAAAGAAATGTGGGCACTATGAGCGGACACTTCCGAAGAATGGGATACATGCATAAATCAAATGAAATCAAGACAATTATAGTTGTATTGTTTCTTATAAAGGGCCAACTATAAACATAGCTAAACTAAAATGGGCCGAATAGGTCACAAACAGTTTAACATCATAACATGTATTTAAATGCTTACTGTATTGAAAAATTAAAGCATTTTCAAGCGAATGAAATCACATTTCGATTAAAGCATTTATCCAAATCGATACACAGATTAATCGATAACACATTTTCCCAGCATTTATCCAAATCTCATTTTCCTTCCAAATTCATACGCGGCAGTTCAATTTCTGCTCTTACGTCACAACTTAAGATTAAAAACATGGTTTACAAATCTCTAATTCCTGATCGATCGCCTTGCTAAGCATGATTCACAAATCTCCAATCTATAATTCAGTTCAATTTCTAGTACAATCAACTGATAGCTATATTTCTTGTTATTAATTAATCTAATCTATTCTTTTCCTCTACTTAAACAACCAATATAGGATTAACAAATCTAAAGACTTAAAATTATCATAGAATAGATCAAATAAGAAAATGTGTATTTCATTAGTTTCCATCACTTGCATTAAAACTATTCCTAAACTCATAATCCTGCTCCTTTTCCTTGTACCCAAAAAAACTAATGGATTATTTTGCGACCAGAAAACGCAATAGTCAGAACACTAATGAATAAATGCGTCGGCATAGCCATCATTAGCAACGTTATACCCGAGTCTCAGAAAATTTACGCAACTATTTGTGCAAGGTTGATTCACTGCTATTTGTGTAGTAGTTTTTATGGACTCGGAAGCAAAAGTTCCTCTAATTGATGTATCCATCACTACTTTGAGGCTGTTTGGAGACTCGGTTAAACCAATTTCTAGCTGAAAACATGAAAACCACAATTGATTAGTTGAGCTATGGTGCTTTAAATAAGAAGAATGATCAGATATGAAATTTTGATGGCTTTACCTCATCCTTAAGTTCGGTTATCTCATCTTCTGAGTTGACCGATTTTCTATCCTGTGATGAGCTATAGGATAATGACCCCGAATTGATATATGTCTTCTTTATTTGGATTTGCAGGTCTGCAAAATTAGAAATTATAGGTTAGGGTTGGCCTATGAACAGTTTATGGTTTAGTAAGAATCTATATTTATTCAGTAAAAACTATAAGACACTTAACCCCCAATATATACTAACTGAAGGTTAATCCAAACACCCCTAGAAGTAATTTCGGTCATGTTTAGTAACAAAACATGAAAGAACCTTATGTCATGACTCCTTTTTGGATAAAGACATGACAGGTTTAGCAAAACGATTAAGCGCCATTATAAGATGTAGCAATTAGCTTTTGCAATCATAAATGAAAACAGATGAGAATCTTCCTAATATATTTTTTACCATATTTTCAGCAAAAAGGACTATATATGTGGATGAATCAGGCAAAGACGTTTACTTAAATATTAAACGGTCCGTTCCGAGTATATACATCCAAACGTTGTAGGTCTCAAGCATAACTCAAGATTATAGCAGTCCAACAAAAGACAATAAACACATGTTTTAACCCAAATAACTCAAATGGCAAAGTAGTTCATGTTTAGTTGAGAAATTATAGAAAACACCACGGCTCTATGTACTCCACTTTGAGATAAAAAATTTTTTACATTGATGCACTGATCATAAAAAGAAAAACCCCTATTTTTAAGTCAATGTAAACTTATAAAAAAAGCTTTCAAACAATCGGATATTGAAACTTCAAAAACATACAAACATTATCTTCTACGGCGTATCAATTCGTCCTAAATAAACCAATATCATAAATAATATCAAAAAGTAAACACAATACCTAACCACAATTCTTCCATTAAAACAAAACATCTATAAACCCAAAAATTAATAAAAGAAAGAAAAAACTTACTTTTTGGAAGATGAATAATTAACAATACAAAATAGTGGTAGTGATTGAATTTCCCGTGTGCATGTGCTTTTATGATCCAGTTGAAGAAGAGATTTGGGAAAAAATAGTTTTGATAGATCGTGAATCTCCAAATTTTTTCATGGAGGTTATGTCTATTTATCTCTTTCTTCACCATCATAAAAATGAAGATTGGAATCAATGAATTTGGTGAGTTCTATATGTGGGGTGGCCCAATTTTTTTCACAAATATCCTATACCTTCAACAAAACCCATCATAATTCGGAAATATTCTTCTTCATTCAATCTTGAATTTAGGCTGGAATTGGGTTTGCATTTGGATTATGTATGTGTGTAACAGATGTAAAGCAGACATCATAGAATGTTCTGGGTTTTATGAAAGTGGGAGTGGGATTCATGAGTCACAATTGGCAGGTATAATATCAAGACACGTATAGCAAAAAACAAAAGGATTAGAGTAGTGCTATTTAGACCTAAAATGTCGAAATTCATGCCTAATGCATAAATCACTTGTACATGTGTTTTATGTATTTTCTCTCTCCAAATTCTCACCAATCATTTTTTCAAACTAACCAATCAAATCATTAGGTTCATTATTAGGCATGATTAGTAGGCACAACAATAGGAACCCGGGTGACAGAACCGGGCCAGAGGGGTTAATAGAAACCACAGGGTGAACCGGGTTTTTAAAAGCAATTAAAGTCACCTTGGGATGATAATCTTCACAATTAATAATAAAGGTATAATATGTATTGATGTTTATCCATAAATGGATTGTATTTGATCACGTATCTTCATATTTAAATTCTTTAATGGCAAGAATTTCAGTGTCGTCTAGAATAAGATTTGACGAAGAACTTTAGAAACAAAGCTCCCTTATGAGGTATAACGAAAAAAATTATATTTTAAAAGCTAGGGTGTTTGTTTTATTTTTTCTATATGGTACAATGGAGGTTGTGCTTACCGTTGTACTCCATCCGTCCTATTTTTATTGTTTACGTTTCATTGTTGGGATGTCCCAATTTAATTGTCCACTACTAAAAATAAATAGGGAAGTTTGATCAAGTTTACTATATTATCTTTTTTTGAAATTAGTATTACAAACTTTAAAGACTTTAATTAATTAGCTAAGGGTAAAACTGTCATTCTATCAAAAAGTAAGAAAGAGAAAGCCGTAATAAATGCACTTTTCTTAAACTGTGTGTTTTTTGTCGTGAGACAATAATTTTTGGAAGGAGGGAGTAATACTTTGCATTAGTGAGTCAAGATGATGGTGTCAATGCGAGAATTGTTAGCATTTTCCTTGAAGTTTGAGCAGATCATACCCTAAATTTTCCCACAACGTAACCTTTACGTTACAGAAGAAATAGAAAAGAATGATTGGAGGTGGAAGCTAATTGATGTTCATTTGATGTCTTTTGGTCATTATGTAATGGTCATTATGTACCTGTTAAAACAATATATCTGTTAATATTTTGGAAACAGTTACCAAAAAAATGATGTTAGAATGATAACCTTTTGGTTGATGAAGACCTTTTGTGTTTTAACTGTTAATGATTTTAGAATAGTTTGTATTTACAGAATGCATATTGCAGATTGCATTTGGATTTGCATATTGTAGTTGCAGTATGTTAATTCCATTTGGAGCTTGCATTTGCATAATGCATTTGCATAATACATTTGCAGCTTGCATTTGAAGAATGCATTTGCAGCTTGCATTTAAAGAATGCATTCCATTATCATTTGTTTTAACAATTGATATTCCATTTGCAGTTTATCATGAACATTTGCATACCATTTTGCATTTGCATTTCATTTTCATTTCAAACTTAACCATGAGCATTATAATCAACTCAGTTAACTAATAAAGTACATATTGTATAGTTAGTGTAATCGGCTCATTGGCCCAAGCCCATAGTCTAGAATCTTCCTTTGTACCCTATATATAGTTGGCTATTATATCAATGAGAATCAAGCAATAAATCAAATCAATATCCTTTATGGTAATCAGAGCCTAATATCAATCTTTCTCTAATCCTCTCCTTCTTTTTCTCTCATAACGCGCTCCTCACCTCTCCCTCCCATAAAAAAAAACTGTTCATCGGCGGGTACTGTTCATCGACGGATACTTTTCATCGACAGGTATTGTTCATCGCGGAAAAAAAACTTCTTATGGCTTCTCCTGATCAGCAATGGTATATGGATATCGGAGCAACCTCTCACCTTTCATCTCACACCGGTAACCTTCAAACCTCTTCTCTTAATCGTAATTTTCATTCAGTTATTGTCGGAAATGAATCATTTATACCTGTCACCCACTCTGGACATCTACAAATCCCTAATCCATATCGCCCACTCCACCTTAAAAATGTTCTTGTCATACCCAATATAATTAAAAACCTTGTTTCTGTACGGAAATTCACCACTGATAATAAATGCTCCATTGATTTTGATCCCTATGGTTTCACTGTGCGAGATTATCATACCCGCCAAACCCTCCTTCGTTGTGACAGTACGGGTGATCTATACCCCTTACATGTTGCCGCCTCAGCCTTTGCCCTACTTACTAATAATCATTCCCTTTGGCATCAACGTCTTGGTCACCCCGATGATAATGTAATTCAAACCCTGTCATCACGTGGCCTTGTGTCTTATAATAAACAAAACACTCAAAACTTGTGTCGTGCCTGCCAGTTAAGGAAACAAACAAAACTTCCCTTTTAACGATCTACCTCTATTGTCACATCTCCCTTTGACATTATTCACTCAGACCTTTGGACATCTCCTGTCTCTAGCATGAGTGGATATAAATACTATGTCCTTTTCTTAGATCACTATTCACATTTTTTGTGGGTCTACCCACTTCATAGAAAATCTGATGCACAGTCAAAACTTTTACACTTTCGTGCATTTGTAAAAACCCAATTCAACCGTGAAATCAAAGCTTTTCAATGTGATCATGGTGGAGAATTTGACAATAACTCCATCCATGAATTATTTGCCACTAATGGCATTCAATTTCGTTTCTCATGCCCACGTACATCTCAACAAAATGGCAAATATGAACGCATGATTCGTACTATCAATAACGTAGTACGTTCTCTCCTCTTTCAGCCCGTCTTTCTCCGAGTATTGGGTCGACGCACTACTACTGTCGCTTACTTACTCAAGATCCTTCCCATCACCTCCATCAACAATGATCCTTACACAAAATTATTCAACAAACCAACCTCTTACACCCATCCTTCGCACGTTTGGATGCCTTTGTTACCCTTACACCTTTCCACCGCATAAACTTGCTCTCGTTCACCCCATCTATCCTTTCTTCGGTACCCTTTTCAATTCATCCGCGGATTATCCGTGCCTGACGAATCACATAACAAAATTATCCATTTCTTCTTCTGTCACATTTGACGAAAACTATTCTACCTTTTGGCTCCATGACTCCAACTAAACCCCCCCTCATACCAATTTTTAGATGATAATCTCGACACCTCCCCCATTGCACTTCGCCTACTTACCCCATCTTATTCTCCTCAACAAACCCCCACCACAAACCAACCCCACAAACAATCCCATAACAACTCCACAATCAACACCTCCAACTCGTCTATCAAATCACCATTACCTACAACAAACACCAACACCTCCAAACCACCCCACACCACACCACCCACCTCGCAACCCATATGGTACACGCTCTAAAGTCTGGATTGTGGAGGGCTAACCCTAAATACAATTACATGTTACCACCTCCTCTCCTTACCCAAGTCTATTTCCTATGCGCCTTCGAGATCCTAAACTGGAAATACAAGTTTATGTGACGAATATAAAGCTCTCATTGACAATAACAACTAGGTACTTGTTCCTCGCCCATCAAATGTCAACATTGTTCGCTTTATGTAGTTGTACAAACACAAATATAATGCGGACGGGTCCTTAAATCGGTACAAAGCTCGACTAGTTGCAAATGGTCATATTCAACAACAAGGCATCGACTACGATGAGACATTTAGCCCACCGTTGGTCAAACTGCTAATTCAGATACCGGACTATTCTTAGACTTTTAGATTCTCGACAATGACCTATTCATCAGTTAGACGTTTAGAATGCATCTCTTCACGACCATCATAGAAAGACAGTGTACATGCACCAGCCACTAGAATTTACTAACTCGGCTCATTCTGATTATGTTTGCCTTCTGCAAAAGTTGCTTTATGGCCTTAAGCAGGCCCCCCGAGCTTGGTTTCAATGATTTTCTAGCTATATTATTCGAGCCGGTTTCTATCACAGCAAAACTGACTCGTCTCTCTTCATCTTTCACAAGGGGCCAGACACAGCTTACTTACTACTATATGCGGATGATATCATTCTTACAGCTTCTTCTACTTCACTCCTGCAACGTATCATCTCTTTACTAAATTCGAAATTTGCTATGACAGACCTTGGCCCACTCAACTATTTTCTCGGTATATCTGCCACGCGTACTACCTCAGGCATATTCTTGTCTTAGACGAAATATGCTACCGAGATTCTTGAGCAAGCACATATGCTTAATTGTAATCCTTGCAGGAGTCCAATTGACACCGAGAAGAAGCTTGGACCTGAAGGATCACCGAACCTCGCCAGCATAGAATTTTGTCACTTAGTACTTTAGCATCCTGTTTTAATGGAAGTACGGACAATGAGCGTTCTGAAGATTCTTGTAGTATGAATGTGCTTTGCAGATACGGTGGTGAGCATGTATACGATAAAAAACAAAAATTATTGTCCTAAACTTTATTGGAATTGTTTTACAACTTATGTTGTTAAATGAACCTGTATGCAACCTTAGTTTGCTTGTGGTGTCTAAATCCATTTTGATCATTGCTCTATTGCACATTTACAGTTCAATTGTACAAACCTTAAAAGTTATAATTTTTTAAATCATGATAGGCGCCGCTTCTCTTCTCAACTACACACATTGCTAGATATGATATCATTGCTAGAAGACATGTTAATCAAGAGTAATCCATCAAACAACCAATGTGTGATCCATCTCTTTTACTTTAAAACTAAGAAGATATGTTAATCAATGTGTATGAGACACCATTTAACTTATTATTACTTGGTATAAATTAGTATAATCATTTAGTTACTTACATGTAAGTTCAATACGTGCCTACCACAATTGTCTAAACGATACATTCTACCTTCTCCTTTTTTTCTAAACCCTTATTAGAAAAATGAATTCATGTTAGACAATCAACTCCTGAAAATTTATACACAGTAAGTGCCTTTTTATGAAAATTAGTAAAATAGTGTCTGTACAAAACAACAAAACAACTTATCTCTTTGTTTTCGACAAAATAAGCAGTTAAGAGTTAAGAGGGTGTTTAGGATTGCTTATTTAAACTGGTTGTATAATACAAATATAAGCATGTTACTTAATGTACAGATTTTTGTTTACAATATATATACCATATTCAATCCGTAAAGTTAATCAATAAGATCTATACGATATTCAATCCGTAAAGTTAATCAATCACATAAGTATGAAAAGCTGCAATTGTGTCTGTCCTTTCAACAAACACTTTGTGTGCATCTTGATAATTTTATTACGTTATGAAACTTGAAAGCGAAAGCTTAATGAAAATGAACTAAACGAAAGAGACAACATAACCAAATGATTATATATCTCTAAAATTACCTGATTTTGTTAAAAATGTTGTCAAGAAAGTAACATGTTGTCAACAAAATTTAATAACCTAACAAAAGACATGAAGCTAATTTCAGTAACCAAACTAATGATCCAAGTATGAAAATGAATTAGAGGTTCAAAAAAGAATAAGTTTGGATGTGTGTTACTTACCAATTTACCATGCCTTGAATCTCTTAGGTGACGAATTACCATCTGCATAGGTGACCAATCTCTGCTAGGGATGTGTGTTATATTCTCTGTTGTGTAATTTACTGACGGTTTTGAAACTGCCAATTTCAGTTCTTAGAATCGTGGGATGGAATGAATGAATTAGAACTTAGAAAACCGACAGGGGGAGAAGTTTAATGTAAGTTTACTGTGCGCAACTCACCTTCTTCTTTGATTTAGGGACTTCATTTACTTAGTTTCGCCTCAGTGAATAGTGAGTGTTTCTTCTTAAACTCAGGTTGAACATTTTGAAGGAATGACTCCTGTGACTTTGAGTAATGTTTAAGAATACCTAACGCTTAGAATATTTTTATTCAAATCCTAAGATAAAGATCATTGGGCACCGAATTGGCTCAACATTCCCGCCTCACCATTATATCCGATACTTTCTCTCTCATTTTTCCCTCCAAGTTTTGGCGAGGACAAGTCCTCTCCGGTTTATTTGACCAAAACATTGACCATTTTTAGCATTTGATTAGCCGTAATTACCCATAACTAATCATAGTGGTGACATGGCAATGTCTTTGGCGTGGACGTGTTCCTGCCAAATAGTTTGGTTGACTTTGTTGACCACCACAAAAGTTTCTTATAGACCCATAAAATGTCAAAGACCCAATGAACTAATCCCGGCCTTCCATCTCTTTTAAATCTACGGTGTAGATTAATACCTCTTTTATTTATTAAAAAAATAAATAATATCTGTAAGGGTAGGATAGTCATTTACTTTTACAAATCTATCTCTCTCACTAAGTTTACTTTCTCTCTCTATCCCCAAAATCAATCGTTCTAACCATAACCCAATCTCTAACCCTAACCCTAACCCCCAAATCAATCGTTCTAACCATAAAAACAATCATTTCTATCCCTAATTTTACCCCTAAAACGATTGATGGATATTGTTGCTGAACGTGCGGCTAGAAAGGCGGCTAAATCGGAGGTCCAATCATCCTTGTCACCAGTTGCCGACGACGATAACTTATCCGATTAATGCTTTCTTTTTATGCTTATTTTGCTTATTAGGCTTAGTTTTTATGCTTATTCTTGTTTTTGTGCTAAATATGCTTATTGATAGTCACTACAAGAATCCTGATGATTACCCACGATAATTACACACAAACATTGATTCATGGGTATTCACCCACACATTTCCCACAAATTACCCATCATTAGCGAATTAGAAAATAGTTCAAGTTTACCCACTAATTTCCCGTAAGTTTTCCCATGGAATCACCCACAATATTGTATTTTGTGTGTAATTTGTAGGTAAATTCTTTGCGCAAAAGTGTTTCCCTCCGATCACCCACAAGTTCAAATATCGTGGGTAAATATATCAGTAGTATCGTGGGAAATTTTTTGTTGCCCATGAATTACACACGACCATCAATGCACGTGGGTAAACATTCGTGACTATTTTGTGGGTAACTAGATACGCATGATCAGTTTTAAGGGTACTTAGAGCGGTAAATTTTTGTCGATAAATTAAAAAAAAATTACAAAACTTTTTAAAATTTTATAAAAAACTTCGCACTTTTTTAAAAAATTAATTTTTTTTTTATATTTCGCACTTTTTTACAAAACTTTTTAAATTTTTATTGTACTTTTTAAAAACTAAGATTTTAAAAAGTACAAAAAAAATTTTAAAAGTTCTGTAATTTTTTTAAATTTTTTCACGAATAATAACGTAAAAAATTAAATTTTAAAAAATTTAAAAAACGCTAAAAAAATTTAATCTTTTTTTAAAAAAATTTGTAAAAAAAATCTTAAATATTTTTACGAATAATAATGTAAAAAGGTTGTTTTTTTAAACAAAATTAGAAACAAACAAAAACTAATTTTTTTAACCTCGTTAATACTTAACGGAAAAAAAATTCACAGTTAGTCCAAGGGATGTATCGTGCCTCAAAACATTGACGAAGGGATGTGTTTTGGACAAATTTTTAACAAGGGACGTGAGACAGTTTTTTGAGAATTCATAGGGATGATTTCTGCACTTCCCTCTTTTTTTAAATTTTCAAGAACACAATTTAAGCCTTACAAGTTTTTAAGCTATGTTTACAATTATTTAATACACTAGTACATCTATACAACATCTATAATTAATGTTATGCTTAAAATAAAATGAATATACCACATGGTACAAACCATTTTTAATAGCGTCCCCTATTTTCTTAAGTTTCCATATTTTATAAATCGCTTAAATAATTCTAAACCGCCTAATCCTTATGTTTAAATCGCCTAAACATCCGTTTCGTACCATTTTTAATAATCCCACTTTTCATTAAGTTCGGCATTTCAAATAACCTTTCATGACATTTCTAGTTGTCCCAACTAACTACCTAGCATTTCTATATGTTTCGCTAGCATTTAAAACGTCCAAAATCGTCCGAAAGTGCCCGAAACCCCCTTTTAAAATTCCCAACAGCCCACTTTATTTAGTGTTTTCCTCAAAAACCTATTTTTCCGATTTTATGATAAAAATGTCCACCACATTATTGACTTTAAGCTAACGTTTGCCAACGATATGTTAAAATCTCATTCGACATCTTTCGTGTTTATACTTTGGCCGATTCGGACCCGAAGGGCGCCGAATGCCCTGTTTTTTAGCTGCTGATCCGATCGTTGCATTTTCCATTCGCCGAAAAATGTTTCAAGTTTCGTTAGTCATAACTGGCCGTGTTAAGTCCGATTTAAAGTGTGATATAGAAATTATCTATTCGAAACGAAGTCTCTTCGAAAACTACTTTCACGCCTAATGAAAACATTTTTAAGTCGCTCAAACCCATAAAACAAAATCGGGACAGCAACTATAGTTTGCCGAAAAGTGACCAAAAATCAACCCAAATCGCATATTAGTGCCTAGTCTAGTTCAACCTTCATTTACCAACAATCCACCACAAAACTAACCTTAAACCAACCTAATCTCTATTGTTGCAACTCTCATCCACTCTCAACCTCACCAAGAACATATATAACCAAAACATAAACTTTGTCATAAGAATTTCCAACATAATTTAAGATGAACAAAATAAATTGTAGTTTTCCCATTTGTAAAATAGCACAAACACATGGATCCGTTAATTATAACAAGAGATATAACCACAAAATCATAACCATCATCAAAATAATACAAGAAGGGTCAAGAATACTCACAAAGAAGCAAGCAAAAAATGAAAACAACAAGATTCTAATCAAAAACCCACTAATAAACTTGAAACCAAGCTTTTTATGATTCTTGAAACCTCATGAAAAATTAAACCAAACAACACTTGGATCTACCTTAGATATAACTAGGAATGTGTTTAGAATACTTGGATCTTGCTAGAAATCAAAAGTTATGGGTGGGTTTGTGAGATGTGTGTGTGCCGTGAGCTATAGACACAAGGGGAGGAGGAAGAAAATTTTTGGTGGCTTGCAAATGAAAGTATAACCCTAAGTGTGAGAAAGTGCTAGTATTTATATCCAAGACTAGGAGATAGGGAGTGTTCATGTGATGTGTAAGTACCAACACGACACCAAAGAGTGTGTGTGATGGGTGGTTCGGACAAAACAAGGGTCACAAGGACCATGATGTTCAAATTTTGTTTATCTTGGCTCACTTATGTAATATCATACTTTCTAGTTGGTAAAAAATGGAGTCCAAAGGTGTAAGAAAGTGTAAAGCATTGTGTAAGCAACATGTGAAGTGTAAGACTCTAGTTTCTTGTGCATGAGAGTGACTCCCTCATGTGTCATTTTCATGCACATGCATGTAGATTTCAAAATAAGATGCCTTGGATTTAATTTAGAGTTCAAGTATACATGTTGTAGTGGTTTAGGCGCCACATTTGGCTAGGGAAAAAGAGGTGAATAAAATTTTTTAAGCTTAGGGTATAATATTATCGATAACTTGAGTTTACACGAAAAAATTTCGAGTTTCCGGGGTTCCGTTTGGTCAAAAACGCGAAAAACGTAATTTAAAGAATAAAACCCTAAAATTAATATCGGAAGTGATTAAAAATCACGAAACACTCAGGAAAGCTAATATAACACATATAATGCCTTAATAAATTTTTAACCGATGCCGGAACGCGTCCGATGACGTTTCTCAGTTTTTACGCAGTTTAGTCCCCCGATAAACTGTCAGATTTAAACGTAACGAATAAAATTTAAAGTAGATGACCGGAATGAGTCGGAATACTAACCGGGAATTTACGGGGTGTGACATCCTTTCCCCGTTAGAAGAGCTTTGTCCTCAAAGCTTAGGACGTAGCTTGAGATGCGGATACAGGGTTAGCGAACAGATGAGGGTACTTCTTCTGCATTTGGTCTTCGTGTTCCCAGGTATACTCGGGACCTCTTCTTGAATTCCAACGGACCTTCACGATTGGAATGCGACTTTGCTTCAAACGCTTGACTTCGCGGTCCATAATCTCAACCGGCTCTTCAATGAAATTGAGCTTTTCATCAATGTGGATTTCGTCCAACGAAATAGCGACCGGTTCGTCGGATAAGCACTTCTTAAGGTTTGAGACGTGAAAGGTACTATGAACACGGCTTAGTTGCTCGGGTAACTCCAGTCGATATGCAACCGTTCCTACCTTGGCGAGAATTTTAAAAGGACCCAATAACTAGTTTCAGCTTTCCCCTTTGCCGTGCAACGTATTAATCCTTTCCAGGCGATACTTTTAGGACATGACCTTATCCCCAACCAAAACCCAATGGCTTACGTCTCATATCATCGTAAGCTCTTAATCGTCACGTAGAATCTTGTAGACATTGCTTGATTGGATAATCTTCTGTTGTTTTCACGAACAATTTCCTAGTGCATTTGAGCTAAGCATCTCCCACCTCAGCCCAACAGATAGGCGACCGGCATTTGCGACCATACAACGCCTCAAAAGGTGTAGCTTTAATACTCGTATGATAGCTGTTGTTGTAGGAGAACTCTATCAATGATAGATGTCTGTCCCATCCCTTCCCGAAGTCTATCACACATGCTCGGAGCATGTCTTCCAATGTTTGGATAGTCCTCTCACTTTGACCATCTGTTTCCGGGTGGTACGCCGTACTCATATCTAATTGAGTTCCAAAAGCTTCTTGAAGAGATTTCCAGAATTGAGACACGAACCTTCCATCGCGATCAGAGATGATCGAAACCGGCACTCCATGTCTCGACACCACTTCTTTCAAGTACTGTCTAGTCAGTTTCTCCATTGAGTCATTTTCCTTTGCTGGTAGAAAATGAGCAGATTTAGTGAGTCGATCGACTATAACCCAAATCATATCTTGCCCACTTGACGCCTTTGGTAACTTTGTCACGAAGTCCATAGTTATATTCTCCCACTTCCATTTAGGGCATTTAGGTTGTACCAACAGACCGGACAGTTTCTGGTATTCTGCTTTAACCTTTGCGCAAGTCATACACTTACTCTCATATGTGGCAATTTCTGCTTTCATGTTGGGCCACGAGAATAGCTTCTTCAAATCTTGGTACATTTTGTCTGATCCAGGGTGGATCGAATACTTTGACTTATGCGACTCGTGCATAATCAAAGCTCTCAAGTCACCAAAACATGGTATCCAACTTCTATTCTTCAAACACAACGTTCCGTCTACACGTGGCTCCAGGTTCTTAATTATGCCACACAATCTTCTGTTCCGTAATTCTCTTCTTTTCTCACCTCAACCTGAGCATTCAATATTTGCACAGGGAGGTTTAAACCAATTGTCATAACCAAGGCTCAAACTCGTAGTGGCTTAGGTCTACTCTTTCGGCTCAACGCATCTGCCACCATGTTTGCCTTTCTTGGGTGGTAACGTAACTCACAATCGTAGTCACTTAACAGCTCTAACAATCTACGTTGTCTCATGTTCAGCTCATTCTGATCTAGAATATATTGCAAACTCTATGGATCAAGCTAACACAAATGCATTTCATGCCATAAAGATAGTGTCTCCACATCTTGAGTGTGAACACCACAACTCCCAATTCCAAATCATGTGTCATGTAGTTCTTCTCATGGATTTTAAGTTAGCGGGATGCATAAGCTATGACTTTCTCCTTCTGCATCAACACGGCGCCTAATCCCTTATGAGAAGCATCAAAATATACTACGAAGTTTTCACTTCCTTCGAGCAATGCAAAAATCAGTGAACTACACAACATTAGCTCAATGAATGGAAAAAAGTTTCCTCTTTTCACCCCAATTGAACTATAACACTTTCTGTTACAGCTTCGTCATAGCTTGGCATATCTTGAGAAACCTTACGCTAAATACGTCGGTAGTAACCGGCAAGACCAAGAACTTAGGCAAAATTTCTGTCGGGTCTTGGGTGATTCCCATCCCTTGATTGACTCAATTTTTCGCAGAACAACGTGAAATGCCTTCACTATCAATCACGTTCCAAAAAATTGTTACCTTCGACAGCCAAAAAGTCGCACTCGAGACTTGTGCGAAAAATGTTTTCCCTTCTTGAGCAACCCCTAAAGTAAATAAAAAAAAAAAAAAATTTATTCTAATGTAAACACCCCCAAAATGGGTCGCAGCGGAATAAGGATATCCGGGGCGTGTTACTTCTCAGATCAATAACACAAGATGTATATAGAACGACCAAAAAGTCGTTTTAAAACTAATACATATGATTTGAGTAAGGACTTTTACATCAAAGCATGCTAGCTGTTACTTGTTTTCAGCGTTTGATATTACAAAGATTGAAGTACATTTCCAAAACATATACATCCAATGTCTTTAGCGTGATAACCAAAAGTGTTCAACAAATGTATCCCTTGGGCACCTCGATCCTATTGACCACCTGAAAAACCATTGCTTTTAAAACGTCAACAAAAAATATTGGTGAATTTCATAGGTTAGTTAAATATATAATATCTTGACCGCAAGACTTTCCCGTGATAAAGCAACAGATGCATACATCACAAAATCCGATTACGTTTTCCTAAGCTCATGACACTGAAGCTCATAATAAGAAAAAAAAAACTAGTGGAGGACAATTATAGAGATATGACATCGCGCCTCTACACATATATGCGGGAACGATTATATTACGAGCGTAGTTCTGCCCCTATCATATGGGGGGTTTTTCAACCCAAACATCCCAAATCCTACATGCTATAAACGTCGTTCCTGGTGAATAGCTAAATCACCCGAACGGGAGGTCAACCCAAATAGATCTATTCATGACATTCCACGCTCACATAATGTAATTCACAACTACATCATGCAAATTGACAGATCATGAATATGTCTCAACTTGGGTTATCGCTACTTAGGCAAACACGTAATCAATATAAAATATACACTTGCGTCCAATTTATAAAACAAAGCATGTTTCTACCTCAAAGTTATAAATCGTTGAAATCGTAAAAATGTGGGCTATGAACTCACCTTGAGTTTACTGATAATCCATATATCACAGATAATGCGTCACACAAATCGTCAACCCCGAAGAGGCCTCATTATGAAACTCCCTAGTAATATAGCACTTTGCTTAACTAATACCACATATAGGTCTATATAGTTCAATCACCATCTAATTGTTTTGGAAAAATTGTGTTTAATAAGTTAAAACGTTTATAATTACCGTTGTAGTAAAACTGGCGTAACTTTCGCGTTTTAAGCCCGATTTTGACGTTTCTTATGCCCACGCTTTCGTATTAGGACGAGTTATCATAATTTGACATTTTCATATTTTTGATCCTCTGATGAACAGTACTTTTTACTGTTCACACCAGTTATAAAGTTATTTTTATAGTTTTAGTTATCGTAAAACCCGTAAACGTCGTATTTTATTCGTTATAGCTCCGTTTTTAGTGATTCTTTCGAGCACGTTCTCGTAATTGAAAGTTCTATTGATTTATGAGGTTTACAAAAATAAAAGTTTCTGTCATGAATAGTAACTTTTATAAAAATAGTTTTATAAAAGTATTAATTGTCGTAAACTCGCGAAATTCATAACTCATTCGTTATTAATTGAAAATTTTCGTTTCTTATCATTTTGGAATCCTAAAAATATGTGTAATCTGTTAAAAATACTAAACTTGCTGTTTTATATAATTTTTATAAATTGTTTTATAAAAATTCTTTTATAAATCCGTTTATTTATCGTATAACTTGTTTTTACCGTAACTTTTTCGTTATTTATCCGTTTTTCAAGTTTCTTACATGCTCGGATTCGTCATGAGGTGTACTATCTTTATAGATCATAATATGGCTGTCCTTAAATTCGAACCACAACAGCCCCTTTGAAACCAATAGATATACTTATTCATATACTTGTTTTAAACACTTTTCAACTTAGTAAATTTACCACAAGCCTTCCATATTGCTTTATATCATATGTCATATATATAATAAAGTCCAAAGTCCATATTTAGTCCATGAGGTTCCATGATAACAAGATTATCAAGTCATTAACAACTCATGAAAACAATAACTTTCCTTAAGTACTTTTAAAACCCTAATTCATACATATGCATCTTTTCACTTAACCAGCATGGTACATCACTTATATACCTGGTATATCATGATATTACCTATCACATAACATAAGAAAAAGTGTATAAAATGATCATCACAAGTAAAAACTCTTTTTACATGTTGAAAAGTCCTAAATGGTGATTTTTGCTATAAAGAACTAACATATGCATATAATGATAAATGTAAGAACATAAAGAGTTCTAAATAACCTTATGATGAATGATGATGATAACCAACACAATCTAAACCCTTGTTTAGATTAAAAACCAAAGCTTGCAACTAAGAAAACCCTAACTTTCCATATGAAATCCTAACTTTCCTTTTCTTGATAATTACTTGAAAATGGTTAACCAATGCTTGGAAACATCTTAGTATATCTTAGGAATGATGTGTAAATACTTGTATAGGTTGTAGAAAATTTGATATGGATTATTACAAAGGGGTGTTTCTTGCCGTGGCCAAAAGAGGGGAGGAAGAGAGGTTTTGGTTTGATTTTTAGCTAAGTGTTTTGTATGTATGTTATATCTATCTCATGCATACTTGTATATATGGTAAGACTAGTCAAAAGATTGCAATAGTTGGTCATGGAGACATGAGGAGGGCCTTAAGGAAGATTATGGTCTTGGTCTTTAGTTAAAGGAACATGAAATAGCTAAGTTTAATGAGTAAGAGATGTACAAGACCAATTTGTCAAAAATTTTGATATTTCTTGAAGCATAGAAAAGTTTTGATATTTTCGGCCATAGGATGTATATGGGATAGTATTTGAGTTAGTTTTATGTATTGGGTATAAAAGTGGGTATTTGTTGAAGCATAGAAAAGTTTTGGTGGTTCTGGGAATGCCTAAACGTACTTTATCGCGAAACGTAATAAATTTACGTAACCGATAAAAATAAAATAAACAAAGACCATAATTATTCTCAAAATAATTATTTAATACTTGATTGATGCAAACGTTTAATTGTTTGATGCCCGATTGCATTGATTGATCATTTTTAGCTTACGCGATTTAACTTAACGTTTACGGTTTAAAAGCAAACGCGTACAATACTAAAAATACATAGCGGATTTATTAACGACGTCAATGACCCTAAAACACGGGGTGTTATAGTCTCCCCCCGTTAGATGAGCCTTGTCCTCAAGGCTTAAGACACGACACTTGACGACGGTGCGGTCTTTGAGAAGAGGTGTGGGTATTTCTCCCAGAATTGATCCTCGCGTTCCCACGTAAACTCAGGACCTCGCTTGGAGTTCCATCGAACCTTGACTAATGGGATCCGGCTTCGCTTCAACCGTTTAACTTCACGGTCCATGATCTCAATGGGTTTCTCAACAAACTGAAGTTTGTCATCAAAATGAAGTCCATCCAACGGAACGGCTAACGGTTCGTCGGCATAGCACTTTTTCAAGTTGGATACATGAAA